>JAYMTF010000050.1:0-63748 GCA_036897485.1 Pelargonium nanum
ACGACCCGCCCGGATCCATGAATTTTAATGATGTGTCATCACCTCATTAATGGCTTAGCCTAAGCCAATTAATCTTTGGCTTAGAATCCCCAATCTCAATATTTATGCTTTTCTTTTATGGGACAGTTTGTCAGTTGCAGATAGATAGCATATGACTACCTTATGTTTCAAATTTTGTCGGTTACGTACTAGATCGGTTAACTTGACATGTCAAATGACAAAATTACCCCTGTGTTTCTTGTATATGCATAATCATTTGTATTTTTTTGGAAAACGATTTTTTTCATGTAGAATCATGCATGTGGTTTTTTTATTAGTAAAAAGTTTGTACATGGAATAATTGCATATGATCATGCACTGTCTTGACGTTCCATGACACATAACTATGCTTTTTCTTTAAGATAATAGATGACTACTCTATGTTTCCATTATCTACGTAACGGGCTAAGAGAACTTTGTTAGCTTGGCATGTAAAATGACAAAATTACCCCTTGAACTTATTTGTACTTGAAAAAATCACTTGTCTTCTTATTTTAGTTTGTTTTGTTTTAGCCTTACAAGTGCAACAAGAAAATGGTGCTTTCTTTGGCTCCTCTTCCCCATAGTGGCACAGCTAATCCCAACGCATCCTGCAAGACTTGTAAGCGAAGACTCAATGAACCAGATCTCTATAACTATTGTTCCATTGTTTGCAAGGTAGAAAATGTAATGTTGTGTTAAGTTTCAGTGTGATTTATTTTTCTTGTGACATTGATGTCATGAGCTCGAGTCGGGGAAAGTAGGGGTAAAATGGTAAAGTTACTCCCTTATGATTGATTTTCTATCTCGTGTGTTGTGTACGTGTTGAACTTTCAGGTGAAGGCGTTCAAATGCAAGACCAGTGAATTCGAACCTCCTTTTCTTGTCCTGAAGGGAGTGCCGATGACCACGCCAGTCAAAAGTATTCAAATAGCTTCTCGAATGATAATGGAGAAGAATAGTTCATTGAGGTCTGTCGAAAGATTGTTCAAGAGGAAAGGAATGCCTTGTAGGGCTCCCTTATTCTGAAGTCTCAGGTACATAGTTTTTCTTGTCGAACACAGTTTCACATCGTTAACACACGAGAACTATCACCACTTGAGTTATGTTTCATATAATTTAACATAACATCACATAAGAAATTAGTATTAGAACTTGACACGCGTCACCCACCTCCACAACTAGAGCTAAAAAAATAGGTCAACGAGTCACGGCCCATCATTGACCTCGGTGTGATAAAAAGTTGTTCACTAAACATATTTGCAGTTTTAGCTCTGCCCGTTGGTCTATTTGTCAGTCCCAAACCTAGTATCACTTGGCCATGCCGCGTCACACGGGTTGTGGCTCATTTTGCAAGTAAAATAGGCCGCATGTAGCCTCAACGGACAAAACAAGAAAAAATATCCACATGTTTATTGTGTTACTTTTTGTAAACTCATACCTAGTTCACAAACCGTTGATACATTCGCCAGTTCTGCCTAACAATATAAACTTTTAGGTATGGCAACTTAACCTCTTTGAAGTGATACAAATTTTCTAACAATTGCTAGCCTTGTGTTTTGTGCAGGTCTTATGGAGGGTGTGAATGAGAGACATGAAAGAGAAATGCAATATGGAGCCCTTTTTAGTAGAATATTGAAGTTGGTGCTTTGTGTGGAAAGTCTATGAAGAACTTGTAGACCATTTTGTTTTCATGATCATGGTTGAGATTTGCAAGACTAGTTTGTTTCAATTATGCTTGTTATTTGCAAGGCCATTTTGGTCCAAAACATGTTTTAATTATATTTAAGACTATTTGAATATTGTTCACCATTTGTTCTAATCATGCTTGAAACTAGACTTGATCATTCATATGGTTGGAGTTGTCAACTTGGATATTGACCCGAAAGTTGAAACTCGATCCACATTTTTACAAGTTTGAGTTGCATAAAATTGACCCGATAATTTCTCAGATCGGGCAAAGATGCAAAAACACGTACACTTTACACATAAAACTTGTAATTCACAACCCTTTTCAGTCGGCTGAAGACTGAATTGTCAGCTCTATCCGCAAGCATCCAAACCAATCCACATTTATGCAAAACCCGATCTGAACCCGAACCAAAATCTGAATTGCCATATGTGACAAAGGGTCCTCCAAAAAAGTTCCAATTTCCTCAATCTTTCACTATCAAATAGGAAACAAGTGTCCTATGAGACACACTTCCAAGCATTTTCCAATTTGCTCTAATAGTCAACTTCAGTTGGCTTGACATTTCCACAAACAAACAAGCATCACATAGCTAGCTATGACTTGATCACCACACAATGAATCTACTATATATACACACACAACTTTCACTTAACCAGTAGCCTCTTCTCTTCCTTGTTCTCTGCTAAAAAAACATCATGAATCTCATCAAAACAGCTGAAACTGTGTCCTCTTCACTGTCTTTGCTGGGTCATGTGATGCTTGGTCTGATCCAACTTTGTTCATCTTCTCAAGATCAGTCTGAGACTCATAGTTATGTTCATGAGGCTGCTTCAAAAGATGGTGAAGCTAATATTGTTGCAGCACAGAATCATTTTAGGCAAATTCAACACATAAGTGTAGCTTGAATATTGATTCTTGAGTTTTGGCTTGATCTTTTTAGGGTTTTTGTTTTTTAGGGTATGGTTTGGTCAATTTTGGGAATGGGTGTTCTATTTTGATGTACCATGTGTTGTCTCATCTCATGTCATGTATGTAACATATTATATTGCAAAATGGTCCCTAAAGTATTAGTATCTGACTAATTTGGTCTATGAACTAATTTTATGTGTAAAACTAATTCGGAGTCTAAATTACTCTGGTTTTGATAATTCAAAGACCGTTACTAATTCGGTCCGATAATACAAGGTTCAAACCGACAAAAAATAGGCTGATGTGCATGTAGACATTTTTGGTCTGACCCATTTAGGCCGGAGGCCGATTCTACCTCGCGACCTAATTTCCTTGCAAAATAAGCCAGGCCGTCACCAGTCCAGCCCGATAGAACTGAGGCAGGCTGACAAAAAGTTGCTCGATAAGTATAATTGTGTTTCTCGACCCGTTGGCCCATTTGTCAGCTCTAATCACAAAATGACTCAACCCATTGGTTAACACTGGCAGTGTACAAGATTTCAATTCAAAATTCAAAATCAATCAAATCTTTAGCTATTGGTAAAACATGTACAAAAGCTTATAGTATAATACATAGTTTCAATAGAGCTTTTTTTTTTAATACCAAAAACATGTACAAACAACACTTCCATATCCTTCAAAGCCAAAAAGCTTCTCATGGAGTACATTTCTATACAGCTACACTTGCATGTATTCGGAAACAAAAATCACGTTCCAGTGCACGAGAATTTCACTGTTATGAAGTCTACAGTCAGTCATATATGTACACAGCCTTATCAAAATGCTGATATCTATTGTGTTTCGCTGACTAAATACAGTTTCTGACCATCATCGATCATGTCTACATCAAGAATTTTACCCCCGGTTTCTGATAATATACAACCCTCGCCGGAAAATTCAAGAGTCTCGCACGCTTGCTTGATCAGCTCTTCCATAGTAAGTGGAGTCCATAACATGATTCCGTGTCTCCTATGGTCATCGTCCCATGGGTGGAAAGGGAACACCGTGCACTTCTTGGGGCGCAATTGAACTGAAAATAGGCAACGTGTGTATGCAGAGGGTCAGTTAATAACTCTAGGAACGGCTCTATACAACTGCGGGTTCGGGTGACAATAGACATTTTCGAATTTTGGATTTTACGTGTAAACATGCGGGTTTGCGAGGTTTCGCCTAACCCAACCTGAAAATTGATCGAGTCTATTTTATTCAACCCGAACCCACAAAATGCATATCAGGTTTCGGGTGCCCACGTGTTCGGGTCTAACTTGCCAGCTCTAAGCTAAGCTATAGTTTTGGATCCGTCTTGACCAACTCATGTAGATTCATCCGGCGATTTCCGTGTAGGTGATAATGCTGAAATTTAAGTTTTTCGAATACCTGAGATATCTTGTACTTGATGCTGGAGTTCTGCGAGCTGAGCAGATTTTGCATCATCCAGTAACTTGATCAGATTCCGGTTTCCACTCCTCCGGCTCTCGTCTACCGGGCTGTTTCCCCATCTGCAAATTTGGACAAGTAAAACAATAGAATGGGTGTCAGCAGGGACGGTTCCAGAATCTCTACTCAGTGGGGAATATTCATTAAAAGTTAAATACAAATTTAATTATTAATTCATTCAAAATTTATGGAAACATAAAATTGAAAGTAAAAAAATTAAAAGTAAGCTAAAAATGTCGAAACAAGAAAACAAATATTTTCAGTTCACCTGTCTTTTGAGAAAACGCTAGCCCCAGAATCTAATAGCACTTTGGCCATCAAACATAGTCCTTCTGAAGCAGCTACGTGAAGAGGAGTTCGGTCATCGTAATTTTTGGAATCTGGATCGATGCCATTGGACAAAATTCTTTTGAGATAATCCGCATCCCCCTTCGAAACAACTGTACACAAAAAACTGCCAGCGTTTTCCATTCTCAAGGAGGCTCCGACTCTAACAAGTAAAGAAGCCGTTTGATCGTGTCCATTCTTGATGGCTTCGAGTAATGGTGTGTTCCCAAAGTTATCTGTTCAAATTATTTGCAGATGTTGCCGTGATGTTGCCAACAGCTGATAGTTTTTGTGACAATTAATATGAAAAAATATCGAATAAGAATGATACCTTTGCAGTTGACATCGGCTCCTTGTTGAATAAGAAAAAGCACAACATTCTCGTATCCTCTGGATGCTGCAAGATGCTAATAAAAAGAGTAAATCATATTCAGACGAGCATATCTATATCCAACAAATTGTATGCAACAAACTATGTACATGATTAAAATTGAGCATCATAATTTTGCAAAGAAAAATACGAATTATAAGAAAAACCTCATACCAAAGGAGACCTTCCATCATAATCCGTCTTGTTGGGATCAGCTCCAACTCTGATTAGGCCTTTTAGCTGAAAAAGATCTCCGTGATAAGCTGCATTATTCACCTTAAGTGCTAGTTCAGATTCTTGCTTTCCGATATGCAATGTGATTTCCGACTCCAGCTGCTTTACTCGAAGATTGAATTTCTTTTCCTATCATGTCATATAATTGTGTTATTCTGATGGACAGAATTATTCAATTCATATCAAGTACATATCTAGACCTGACTAATTCGGTCCATGAACTAATTTTAAACCAAAATGGTCCGTTAGTTTAACTAATGTTGCATTGAAAATAATAATAAACTAAATTAATTACACAGCCAACGCTGATGTGACATTTAATTATCCAAACAATGAGATGCCACGTCAAAGTTGATTATGTAATCAATTAAGTTTCTTTTTCTTTTTCATTGACAATTCGCCAAAATAATCGAAAAGTTAAATGCACTTAACATCAAAGACCATTTTGGTTGGTTTTTAATAGTTGGGGAACCATTTTGACATAAAATTAGCTCAGAAACCAACTTAGTCAGAATCTAATAGTTCAATGATCATTTTGGTAGTTTTTTCCTCTGGAATCTTGAAGCAAAGATTGTTGTCATATTGCCGTTATGCGCAATATCGTGATAATTTATGACAGAAAGTAGAGGAGAAAAGAACACATATTTCAAGAGTAATAATACCTCAACGAGATTGTTAAAGATCTTCCGACAATCATGAAAATATGTCTCTAGGATACTTGTAAATGACTGTTTATCAATCCGCAGAAGCCTACATAGTTCACAAACACGAATTGTGGACGGCTGAGGTATGTTGCAAAGAATTGAAACTTCTCCAAATGAGCTATTACATTGTAGAAGCGATATGCTCGCTTCTGAGCCATCTTCTATGAAAATCTCCTCCTGTACAAACATAGTTCTAGTTAAGTCTGTATATTGAAAACATCTATTCTACATCCAATAGAGCACAGATTTGGATTATAAAAAACACAAGCCAGTGCTATCAGCCAAAAAAAAAAAGCAATTCAAACCCATATTCATATGTTCAAACTAAACAAACAACACATCAATGTTCAAAAACAAGTAATAAAAACCCAAGTTTTTACAATCTATGGTCAAAATAACTTAAGCTTTTTTTATAAAGAAAAAAAATGATTTGAAAAAATAATTCTAATTAAAAAAAATGTCGATGTGTCGGAATTATTTTTTTATTTTTCAAAAAAATAATTACTGATTCACATGTTGGACACGTGTCGGAAGCACATCGGGTACGTGCCATGTCCGATTCGCATATCGGACTCCGACACTGCTAGAGGAGAGGGTCGATGCTTCATAACATGATTTATGAATAGATAAATTCTATCATGACCCAAAGATCAGCAATTAACAGGCAAGAAATTATAACAATGATATTCAATAAACTCAGCATACGACAAAAGAGGCTATAATAATCATACCAACGCACCAAGACAGACGAAGTAAAGTTGATCTGCCATATATCCTTGTTCTATTATCACTTCTCCCGGGAGAAAGAATTCCTCGTGGAGTTTACCAACCTGCGAATATAACAAGAAAGAATATTGACATCTATTCATGTGATGCCGGTGATATCTATGTACCAAGGGGAAATATGCCAACATTTTCTGTGGTGCTGTGCACCCTTTTTTTTTCATAGGTTGTGCCATGCACCACATATGTTACATTCCAATAACTTGCATCCGTGCCTCATTTAAGGAATAGGATAAATACTATGAATTCATTGTGATCTAAGTTGATTAGGGCTAGAAATTGACGTTCTTGAATGGGCCAAAATTTGATCGGTACATACAAAACAGGCCTGCTGTCGATACTCCTCGCTTTGCCGTGACCTACGTATTCTGGAGTCGTAAGAGGCCTTTTTGGAGGGGCTTTGAAAAATATTTGGGTAGTTTTGAAATTTTGTAATAGTTTATTATTATTTCCTGTTATGATTAGGGTTTGGGTAGACTATATGCCATTGCCTCTTTGTTTTAGTCCATTCAAATTTTAAATTTTAATTAAGAAAAGAGAGAAACCTAGTTCCTTCTAATGCATGCATTGCCTCAACCTCAAGAGTCATGAATTATGTATTGTAATGTCAAATCCATGCGCCTAAAGAAAATATGTGCAGTTAGATTGGATATTTCCTAATGTGGTACAACAAATTCTGATGCTTATAGGCTATAGCTATTAGTTGTCAAGAATATCAACAAACTTCAAAGGCCCACAAACTCCATGAATCGACTACATTTGCAAAAAGCAATTATTTGGAACTTCAGAGTTGAACGAATACTAAATGGTGACAAACAGAACTTACCAACTGATTGATGAATTCAGATGAACATCCCGTAAAAAGAGGAACCTTCTCGACGAATGGCAAATATAAATATTTTGAAATCTGCAAAACAAGAATTAACTTATAGTGAGAAACCCAAATTTGCTTAAGACTGTACACAATGGATCTGTTAGTCAATGAAAAGCACAACAGCCAGAAAATGGGATGTATTTCAAATGATAAATACCAAAATGAAATGGAATTTATAGTGAATACTTCTAAGGGATTGGAATTTCAAGCCCATGACCTGACCAACCTTTTTTGAGACTATTATATTTAGGGTAATTTTCGGATAAATGACTTGTACTTAACCTCAAAATCAGAGTAATTATGTGATGGAAAACAAAGTTTAGGGTCGTTATGTGATTTTGATGTAAAGTGCAAGGCTTTATCTGAAACTTCCCCTTATATTTAGATATAAAAAGTGTCATCTTCTAATCGGAAGTTCTCATAATTGCAAAGACAGAGTTAAGAGAAAATATTGAGATTTAGGAGCATGCAGAGGGCCATTTTTTCTACGTTACCTTTGCACGAATAGAGATTGGGATATCCTGGAGAACAACAGCCTCGGTGTAGGTACTCTCATACTGTAAACGCAAGTGGCCTTTGATCTGATTGCGGAGTTCCCTCCCAATCTTATTTCTGTTCATATATTTGATGGCATCGGTCATTTTATCCCTGAACTTCTCTGTCTTTGATCCTTTTACAATAAGTGCGGTCATATTACCAGTCAGATAAGAACTGAGAAGCATGTCAAAAGAAACGTAGATCATAATGAATATCATTTCCCTCACATTGACGGCGTGTATGTCTCCATAACCTGCAGCACAAACACACACCAGGCAGTACTAATCATTGAGAAAAAAGGGTAAATCATTTATGCACCTACTCGACTGTCATTTCTGTACTGGTTCTCAAAAAAATTTAAACCCTCGACCGAACAAAATTAAATTTTTACAGCCCTATTACGATTCTTGTGCCCAAAACTTTCAGCTTTATCATATTTCGTGGCCGGAATTGAGTTGTGTGCAACACGTGCAAAGCTTAGTTCAGTTTTGCCCTATTAACCCAACCTATTCACTTCATGACATAATGGACAAAGAGTAAAATCATTAAATTTTAGCTTCTGGTCTACTACATGATAAACTTACCAACGGAAGTCATGGTGACAAAGGCGAAATATAAAGATGTTGTATACCGCTTCCCGAGATCAATCTCTCTGAAGTGTGAATAGCTAAAATCACCCAACTTCAAGCTTCCGATCCACGTATAGCCCTCTTGAGTTTCGGGCAGAGTCGTAGCCAAGTAATAGAAGATACATGCTGCCGTGTGTGTGGAATAAAGCTCAATAAGAATAAGTTTAAGAATCCTTGTAAACATATAATTGATTCGTATATCCTTCTCCAACTTGTGAAAAAAGTCAATAAGTATGCGGAATCGACTTAGCCTTATCCATAAAAGATACCGCACTTCTTCCTTCCTTCCGGAAGCCTGTATAAAATTGATTTTTCAACACTATTAATGAATATAGTAAAACATGTCCCAAAAAAGTAATTTAATAACTTATTATATGCACTTCTTTGCCTCTCCTCTCGTGTTTGCTTTCATCTCATTTCCTATTTCTCACTCAAAAACCTATAACTATCATCCAAATCAATCGCAAACCACCTCATCTCATCTCTCATTTGAGCCAACGCTAACACAAACACGACACACCGTGCCAACACATTTATTGAACATGTTGTTTCAGTATTTGAACACGATCATTAAACATGTCGTGTCTGTGCTAGTCCGTTTAGCGCATACTATGTCTAAACATCTAGCACAACACATCAAAACAAATGGTCAGCTCTAACACAACCCTACGAACAAGATTTAGCCTATGAAGTGTTTTGAAATGCTGGATTTGAGCCGAATGAAGTGTTTGGTAACTCCAAGTATTTGGGTTTGGATTTCAGTCAAATCCAATAGCATTCAAAAATCAAAACATGCTTAGAACATGAGATTTCAAATGACAGCCCTTGCCTTGTCATTTGGAATTCTATGATTTCCCAAACATTATATTTGTATTTAAATACAACATTTCAAATCCAAATTTCAAATATAGAATTTCAAATCAAATCCGTGTTCACAAACGCAACCTAAGATTAATCAAACAGATACAACAATGGCAGTGATTAACAACATTACCTTGTATATAATGTCCCAAGGCAAGCAACCAAGAAGATCAATAACAAACGTTGATTTCAAATACCTACAAATAACAAAAACAAAAACAATCAATTGCAGGATCAACCAAATCAGCGATCAAATCAATCATCTGAAACAAAACAAAACAAAAATGAACCTAACAGCAACAGGAGTGTGGTTGTAGACCATTCGGTAGGTCTCGCTGTCTCTGAAGGCGACGAAGAATTGAAGAACAATGTCGACGAGAAAAGCGACCTGTCCAGTAATGTCGAGAACCAACAGATTCTCTGGCAATCCTCGGAAGAATCCGAACTCCATGGGAGTGAAGAACGACGAATACGCCGCCCAGAGCACTATGAACTTTTTCCAAGCTAGATACCACCTGCAATTCCATTTTCATCAGGGATTTCAAATTCCACGGAATCGAAATTCGAGAATTCGTTTCCCGGAATTTGGAGTTTTGGGATTGGAGGATAGACATGACAATGCGGGCCGCGGGCCTGAAATGGGCCGGGCCAAAACGTGCACGTGTTTTTATCGAATTATTTTTCTTTAATCTTGAAAAGTAGCTTGATGAGTTAGGACCAATGAAAAAAAATTGCAAAATAGGAACCCTTTAATTTTTGGCCCGGCCCGTTTTAGACTCGTAACGCAAATCCTCGGGTCCGGTGAGAGACGAGAGTAAAGCTCGCAATCCGGGCCGGGCTTTTCACGGGTTCTGGTTGGATATGTATATCTTGAACTCGAAAGCAGAGCGGGTCGAAGCGGGTTTTCAAATTTTAAGTATTAAATGTGTGAGTTTGTGTGGAATTTGTCCAATTCAACCTCTACATTGATCAGATTTATATTAGACAGTCAAACTATAAATATTTCAATCGATTTTCAGATTCAAGTTGTTGGTTATAGCGGAAAGTGTATATTTACTCGTGTTAAAGTGTATATCATACAAATGACGTTTTATAAATACATTTTTAGTGGTTAAATTGTAAATGTATCATTTCAGTAAGATTTTTTATTTTTAAAAAATATCGTGTAAATAACTTAGTTATAGCAATATGTTGCAATAGAATGTGTAAAAACTTAAAGGATGTCAGAAGAAATTGTTCAAATTTAAAAAATAAATAGGAGAAAACAACTAATATAATTATGGAATCAATAAAAAGTAATAACGGAATACCTATTGTCGGGATTGATAAAGAAGCTTTTGATACGGTTAAGAAAGCCTTTTGGAATCAACCTCTTATCGATATCATCATAAAGTATGAACTCGTTCTCTATCAAGTTGAATCGGCTTCCTCTCGTTGAAGTTATCCCATCTTTTAAATCTGTCACCTCGTACTCTTCTTCGAAATTTTCATTATCACGATCACAATGAGAACGATGACTACGATCTTTTTCTTCCTCTATTTCCCCTCGTCTCGACGTTTCTACCATCCCTTTATTAATAACTAGTCTACTTTTCGATTTTGTTTCTCATTGCATCGCAATGACAACAATATCAAATTTTGAAAGTAAACAATATTAGAAATTTGGCTTGGTTCTTTTTGTCCTAAAAAATGATCAAAATCGTGAGAGAAAAAGAAGGAATATAGAAATAGAGAAGAAAAATAGAAAGTTAATTGTGTTACCAGGAGAATAAATTTCTGAAAGTGGAAACGATGAGAATTTACACGAGAAAGAAAAGAAGATAGCACTCGTAAGTTTCTTCTCCCAAAAAGAAAACAATACAATGATCAGAAAGAAAAGACAGAATCTAAATTTGCCTAATTATCATGCGAAAACAAGGTTTCACGGCGGAACAAAATCAAGAGATGTAAAATGATTGGTGTTGATGCTTGTTTGACGTAATGTGTGATTGAGCGAGTGTGACAAATAAATAAGTATTTTCAATTTTCACGACAATCATTGTAAATTAATTCACATTTGCAAAAAAAATATAAAACACATTTGCAAATATCCATCTACTTTTACAAGTGTTACTTCTAGCCATGTTTTACGGTTTCTCAAATCATTCATATTAAAATTATCGAGTTACACAATTACTATGTCTCTCGGAGAATCTATTTTATTACATTTTTTTACTATTTTTATCTCATTTTGTTAGAGGTGAAAATTCGCACAAATGGATCATGATACAAGTCAAATACTATGTTTAATGAGTTAACACAGACACAACACATTCAATAACATTGTCACTCATATTTTACACATTTAACACACAACACAACCCTAATATCAACATGTCATGCCCAAATACAAATAAATCGTGTTGAGTAATGTGTTTCATACCAAATCGTGAGCTCGGGGCAATAAACAGCAACAAAATTATATATGACGTTGTGGTCACAGGCTTAAAAGGGTCGAAAGACACATATTTTTATCGAAATACTTATTGTCAGTCTTAATATACCTCGCCATTTACTAGAAACTAATAAAATTCTTTCAAAAAAGATCATGCGGATCGGATTGCCAAGTACCAAAAATAAAACAGGTAAGTGAGGTAGAGAAAGAGCTCACACTTCTACAAGAGACTACTTGTAAGACAGTACATTTTTCTCTTTAATTGAATATACAATCAACCAACATTTATCGAGTTTGAAAAATAGTCCGAAGAAACACTTGAACCCTCGTACTTTCATCGAGAGATCAATGAATCAGGATTATGACACCCGGAGACAAAATGGTGGGGATGGGGGGCAAGAATTCCCGGAACATTTTGCTTTTGAAGTTCCTGTCAGTTCCCGACGACACAACTGCAAAATTCTCACATGTGTTGAGCTCTCCAATCAACCGTGAAATTCTCATCATCGTCGTCATCATCCTCATCATCACTCGATAATTCTCGAGTTTTAGGCTCAGCGACAACATCCTCGGAGACTTTGCTGCGTTTCGAAGACCTAGCAGCCGCCAGCTCCATTTTCTTTCTCTTTAGCACTTCCACCCTTCCCCAGTAGGACCTGCAAAAGGAAAGAGAGTGTAAAAACTATCCCCAGTAAATATACACACACGTAAATATATATAACAATGTGATATGGGTGTTTTTCAGGTGTTCAAGGTGTTGAACTTACTTTTGCTCCAATGTTTCGGCTTCTTCTATCATTTCAGCCGCATCAATCTGTAGACCACGAATTGCAACAATGGATTAAATCAGCAGTTGAAATGAATGAGCAAGTGCAAGTAGCATTTCAGCAGTAACCCTCACCTCTTCCTCTTCAAATCGGTCATCTACTTCCTTCAAATCCTCCTGGATCAACTTTTCGAATTCTTTGTACTCGTCTCTGCAAATATATTACGTCAAGATTTTAGTACTATACTACTATCCACATCAAAGGATGTATATATAAATTAAAACAGAAAAGGCGCAACTATATGCTGTCAAACTTATGAAAGAGCCAAAATAGTCCAATCATCAGATTTCGGGTGTCCACAGATTCGGTCCAAATTGCCAACTCTTATTAAATATAATGAAACTGTTCATCAGAGAAAGCAAAAATCGTTCTGAAGTTGTGGGGTATGGAAAATTGAAGTGTAAGTCTGTCTTCGCAAAATTCTGCAATTTTGATAGCATTAATGTAGAAATTTGGAAGACCAAAAAAGACATTACTAATTTAAAATATGAACTTACTTGACATCTGGCTTTACGAGTTTTATGCCTCGAGCACGCAAATCAGCTTCCTTGCTGTCAAAGAAGCCTTCGGGCAGAGCTCCCTTTACTTGCTTGGTTTTTGAATCAGCAACTTCTGCTGGTGGCTCTGTAAGCTCCCTGGAGGGCTGAACTTTTTTCGCAGATTCATCTATGTCATTCTCTGAGTTTAATGATTCCAATGCCTGAGTTTCCGCTGAACTCCCTGTCATTTTGTATGAATCAGAATCCAATATCTTGACAGGATCAAATAATAGCGGCAAGTATATGGGTAACGGAATCTAAGCATCAGTGGTGAGCCTAATGTCTGTGAAAAAAAAAAAAATCCCTCCGTCCCAAAATAAGTGTCCACTTTCTTTATATATAAAAGCCCCAAAATGAATGTCCACTTTCCTTTTTGCTTAGTCAGTTGTGAATATATAAATATAAGAGAACGCATCTTGATTCGTGAGATATCGTCATACATGGAAGCCCCACGAAGCAAAAGCAATGTTGAAATATTAAGTTCATCAAATGCGTGCTTAACATAGATTCAAACAGGTGTTTTACCAACAAACTTCAAAAAGAGTTAAAACTGCGTCAAAGATCTGATATATATAAATATAAATGATACACATATAGTCAAATAACCAATATTTCAAACAAACTCCATCATATTGAAATATAATAGCACCCAGTAAATCCGTTGGCAGTATAATCAGGAAGTCAACTACAAAAAGAGCCGCAGAAATTCTTACCAGTTTCTTGCCCCTGCTTCCTGTTGTCATCAAAAAAATCTGAAGGAAGCCCAGTTGATTGCTGAGGTTTGGACTTCTCTTTCAAGGGTTCAGGTTTTTTGTTATGCAAATCAAGAGAATGTTCAGGTTTAGGTTTAGGTTTAGGTTTAGCAAACTCTTTGTTGGGCTCAGCTTTTGCATTGCTAACCCGAGCTAGTCCAGCTGCATTAGCTTTGAGATTACTTATTGCCTGTCCAGACACGGACATTTAATAAGTAAAATTATCAACTAGAGCAAAAGATAAACAATAAAATAACGCAGGTTAAGCATATATTATGGCAATTAAATGATATACTATAAAATCTTATACAAATAAAACTACAACTAACAAACAAGTAAGCGTGCATTCCACCAGAAAAGCCAACCAAGAGGTAAATAATCAAGTCATAGTCAACAATGTGTGCAGACACTAACTAAAGAACAGAGCAAATCATAGACAGAGATGGCACAGACCAATTCCAGCTAAGAATCTAAATCATATCTGATTATGAAGTAGAGAATTTAAGCATTTTCAACACTGTATCATGCATGCTATACAATTCAGTGGCTGCAACCATGTCTTTAAATGCCAGTTTTATGTAATCATGTAGGATACGATTGTGTGATTCATCACCTCATGATGTTTACGAGAAGCTTGGTGTGCATCCCATTGGGAGTCAGATTTCAAAACAACATCACAAACCCTACAAACAGGTTGATCAAATTCATTGTACCTGCATAAATTTTAGAAAGAGAGATCATAAGAAATATCTTCATGTGTGTGCATATTTGCATACTATACTGTTAAAAAAACTCAGCATACATACTCCTCCATTACGTCAAAGATTATAAGAACAAGAAAACCTATACCCAAACTATGTTGGGACTATATTACAGAATATGTCATACGGAATCAATAATTCTATACTGTTTCTCAACCCGTATATACAAGGTCCATGTTTAAGACAGCTTCATTGTAACCAGAGAAGAAGACAGTGAATTGTAAGGCAAAACTTTATTTTTTACATAATTTATTATAACAAATTTGAGTTTAAATAAAGCCCAAAATGTCGGAGAGGTGATAAAGACTGTTCTAGAATGTCAGCATAAACTTCCAAAATTGCCATTTATCTAACCAAATGCGGTATCTAACCCATGACAATATATTTCCACTGAACTTCTTAAAATCAGGTAAACATTAGTTCCACGCGGTCATCACTTGGGTCTCGGACCCATCTCTAGTTTTAAGAATATAACTTCCATGAAAAAAAAAATTTGGAAGTTCGAACTAATCCTAAAAGCAACACTCAACCATTTTTGCACCCTGAATCAATTTCCCAATTACAGCAACAAGAAACTCAGTTTTGCTAGCTTCCAATACTAAAAAGTACCGGCATCTAGATCCTATGATTCATATTGAAGTGTACGAGGTACGTATTAACTAGTTTTACACACACAAAACAGTGAATTTCAATAGTTAATTATTCAACACTTCAATACAAACACTAAACAACCAAATATTTACCAATTTAAGCAAATAAAAAACAAAACATGATTTAAACACATCAAGTCTTCAAATTCAAACACTCTACCACTGATCAAATTGCATCACTGAAGCTATAAACCATTTGCAGAATCCTGAACAGTCACTAACTAAATCTCCAGCAAAAACTCAAAAAACCAGAAATGCAATGGCCACATACCGAACCAGAGGAGACTCGATGCGCTTGTCTTTCTTCTGTGCGTTCAATTTAGCACGAAACAGTGCCTTTTTTCTCGCCTGCGCGTCCATTGGAAAATAAAAAAATCTCCGACAGCAAAATTGGGGAAAAATCTACGCCTGAAGCAAGAACACAATAAATCAAATTGAACAAGCAATTACATTAAGAAATTTGTGGCGATTCTGGTAAAGCTACCGATTTACCTGCAATTCCACGATGAGAATGAGAATTTGCCTCTTGTACGGAGTCTAGGGTTTCGATTCTCTGAGCTTCTCGCCGTTCTCTGTCTCTCGAGCTGCCGCGAAAGCACCGAAACGGTGATATTTACCGTTAAAACGCGCGAATATCAGCATTTTGAGGGATTGGAAACGACCTGTCGGAAATACTGGTTATTTTCTTTATTCTGTTGCTGGGCCGTATAGATGAGTTGGACTCTAGTGAGTATCAACAAATGCACAAATAAATAAGCCCAATAAGCCCAGTATGAGTTTATGTTAATTGACCAAAATACCCTCTACGACAGCTCAACAATTCTTTCGTAATTATCTCCCAAGCCTCCATTTTACAAGGTCATTATGGGTAAATCCATTCTCTCTCTTCCGTCTTCGCCTTCCTCTATAAATGGCAATTTGTGTTCGGATCGTGTTGGCTTCGAGTTCAAAGTTTATTATAACCGATAATTTTGTTTCGAGATTGTGAACACCCAACCCAAAAATTTGCAAGTTGGGGTCGAATAAATGTGCTCTACCAATTTCCAATATTGTATCGAGAAATGACATGACATGGTTGACTCAATATTAAATACTCAGTTTTATATTTACATGAGTCAATGTAATACGTCTACATAAATGGATTAGGATTGACCCAACACATTCTAACAAATTTATCTCATTTAATTCATATAGGCCATTTTTCACTTGAAACACTATACAAATTACAAATTGATCGTTAAATGAGTGAAACTGCCAATTTAATTGAACATACAAAGGTAAGTCAAATGGGATGGACACAAACCTAACAAGATTAAGCAACAGAGTTGAGTTAGTCAACATTAATTTGACATACACACAGTTAAGCTTAGAGGTTCCAATTCGGGTTTCAAGTTAGATTATTTCCCAGGTGTGAATTGAGAAAGGTATAACATTGACGATAAAAGACTCAATTTGGTTCCTGAACTTTGATGTTTTGACCTAATTTGGTTCCTAAGCTTTTTTTAACCAAAAATAGTCCTTGAACTTTGTTTTGACCCAAAATGGTCCATGAACTTTCAAATATTGACCCAATTTAGTCCTTCAACTTTTGATATAAGCTCTTAGGACAATGATCATTTCGGGTCAAAACAAAGTTCAAGGACCAAATTAGGGCGAAACACTAAAGTTCAAGGACTATTTTTTGTTAAAAAAAGTTTAGGGACCAAATTGGGTGAAAACACCAAAGTTCAAGGACCAAATAGGGTCTATTACCAACATTGACCCGACCTAAAAGGGATGTAAGTTCGTTTATGTTGCAGGTTGGATTGAGTTCGGTTGTAGATGCAAAATGTGCAAATTTGTTCAACTCGACTTGTAGGTTGGATTGAATAAACATCTAATTTGAATTCAACCTAAAACTTGGTTGAATCCATAAACTACATAGCTTTAGGTCGGTCTCGGGTGTTCGCTCTGGTTCATATCAAATTACATGTCATTACTTAATTATACAGTCAACAATATGGACTCGAAACTGCAAACACATGAAGTTCATTCCGATATTAGGCCGATCATATCGGATCCACACATTTGAAGCACAAAAAGTGAAACCTTATACTGTCTCGGGCCAGACTCGGACTAGGCTATTCAACCCGAAACCCGAAATTGCCACCTCTACTTAACCCGAACCCAAAGCCGCTAAATTTTGGGTCCCAAGTCATTGCCTAAATTGTCACACTCTTCTCAGATTTCTTGCGTCCCAATTAATGAAAGTCTCTATCTCTTCAATTTTCACATTTCTTTGGTTCAGTGAAAGTCAGTGTAGCAGACACTGTATCTGAAGTAGCTCACTACACATTTCTAGGGTTTCTGGTTTTCGCTAAATCGACGAGAATCGCAGAGCTAGAAAGAGAGAACTGTGGTCCAATTGGTCAAATCCGTACGCGAGTATGGTCTAGGGTTTGTGATTTTTGCTGAATCAGTGAGAATCGCGCAAAGAAATGGCCAGGAAGCTCCTTCTTCTCGTCCTTCTTGTCTTCAATTTTCAGCTCCATCTCCATTTTTCAGGCGAGTTGTTGATAATCTCAGCGCTCTTAATTTGTTTGTTTTGTTCAATAATCGTTTCTCTGGACATGATACTGAAATTTATGTGTTATTGTTGCTGTTGAAAACTTGTAATGTTCATGTATAGTGACAAATTTGGTGCTGGGTCACGATCTGGTTCATTTCAGATAGTGAATGTGGCCTTGGTTACTGGGGAATCTGACAGAATGTGTAGTTCGTAAGGGTTTTCTTGAAGATGCTAAATATGTGATTTTATTGATTATTGAACTACTCCCTTGATACTTCATTAATTGAACTTTGCTATTTATACTTAGGTTAAAAATCTATTCTTTTTTTTTTTTGAAACAAGGTTAAAAATCTATTCTTATTCGGTAAATAATACTCAGTAACAAGTTTGAAGCTAATTCTCTCTATGTGTGTATATATATTTCTTTTCCTCCTCCAATCACTATGTTTGCAGCTCTTAATCTGATTACTAGAACTGCGGTTCAGTGTTTAATTCAAGCATGTCTATACGAACTCAGTCTTAGGAATAGAAATGAAAAGGGCCACCAGACTCCAGTGCTCTAGGCTCTATCAATGTGGGGTCTGGGGTTGATTTTATATTTACAGCAAGGGTTTTGCTCTCTTATCATTGCTCTTGCAAGAAGGCTTCCCTGATTTGAACCTGTGAGCTCAGTCTCCAGAATAGTTACATATTTTCTCTAGCTCACTCTAAGGTATTTTCCATTTTGTTGTGTTCGGTGTTGATTTTGCAAATTTTGGGAACTTTCAGGAGGGGAGAACTCTATGGAGTCAGTTCCTGATCTTCAGAAGTCAATGTACTTGGATGTTGATGGATATCCTTGCGTGCGGCTGCTCAATCTTTCTGGGGAGATTGGTTGTTCAAGTAGGTTTCCTTAAGGGCATGCATCAAGCTGTCATAATAATTTGCATTTTTGATACTCTGATGGAGTCGAAATACTATAGTTATGAATTTTTTGTGAACTTTTCTTCTCTTGATCAATATGTTCAGATCCCGGGCGAGACAAAGTGGTGGCTCCGATTACAAGATTTAATGACACTAAAGACCTGGCTCGGCTATCTACAGTTTTGTTGTCACTGGATGAATTTGAAAGTTTCTTTACTAGGTAAGAGCATCTAATTTAATTGTTGATGCATTTGGTCATCTTGTTTCTGAGTCATTTTTCTTGAACATGTTTTCCACTATGTTTCTTTATTAGTGTCCAGCTGCTAGGATATCTAACTTGTTAGTGAATTTAGTTCGTGAGTTTGATAGATGACAAACCATAGTATAAGTGCTTCCAGTCTCTCAATAATTTTTATTTTTTGAAAATTGAGCAATATATGTTGCCATATTTCCAGAAAGCTTCTGCTGGTGTTTGAACTGTCTATTTGATAGTGTGTGTGTGTTTTCTTTCTTTTTTTGGTTCGAAAATGGATTTATACATATAATAATAAAGAAAGTCAAGGTTGGACTGCAATAATGGGTGAAAACTAGCTATTTTTGGCATGCAAAGCCTGATAGGGAAGATTTGGTGATATGAATCTAATGGTAATAAAATAGGCATGTTTTCCCTCGTTAGCGGTTTCTTTCTTTTTTTCTTTTTTTTTTGAAACTTCACCTGATATAAATCTGTAAATTTTATTTGCTCCCAATCTTTAAAGTCTGGGACGAGTGAACCCTAACTTAGGCTGAATCAGTGACACAATGAATATGGTGGTTCCTATGGTATGAATAACTCCCTATTTGCTGAAGATATGAATCTCTTAAGTAATAGTGATGTGAGACCTTTTTTTCAGGCTATCAAATGATTCAAGCTTTGCCAGGAATGTTGGTGGAGTTATAGTTGAATCTACGACTGAAGCTCGAAACAGGTTAAAAGGTAAAATGTTCTTATCTACTTATCATCTATCTTCTCACAAAGGTAAAGTGGGTGAAAGTGGATACAACTAAATGTTGTCATTTCTCTTCTTTGCAGGATTCTCTCCAGCGCAAAAGTTCCCGCAAGCTGAATTTGCTCCCTACCATAAAGTCAACTATGAGTGGAATCCAATTGTATGCTACAAATTTTATTCTAATAAAGTTTCTCAAAATGTGTGTTGCTGTGGCGAAACATTACCTTCTCATCATTCAACCTTTGTCCTGATTTAAGAAGCAAATTAATAGCTCCATTTCTTCTTGGACTATGCCTTCATGTGATGGTAAAATGGCAACATTTGAAATACCCAAAATAGATGCTGAATTTGACTAGTCATTAAACAAATAGAATACATCTAATAATTAGATTTAAACTGGATTGGGAGAGTGCTCAGATTATTATCTTCAGTTAAAACATTTAGCATTGATGGATGGTCATACTAATTTATGTTTTACACAACTGTTTGGGTTGAATTTTCGTGGTTAAGTTAGATCAGGTTAAATTTAAGATTTCACATGGTTTACATTTTTAAAATTTATGTGTAGCAACCCGAAATAACATTCTTTTGCATTTACAGGGATCTGGCATTATGTGGAACACTTATAATTTTCCCGTATTCTTAGTCTCTGAAACCAGCACAATGGACCTGCAGGAGGTGATTCATACCTGCTTATATGCAATTGTTACATGTTGGCTTTGACCGGATCTCTCTTTCTCTATTTATTTTTTCCGCCATATTTTATATGATCTTTTGTTCATGCAGGTAGCTATCAATAATGAGGTTAAGAAAGCACATACTGCTAAAGTAGCTGAGTTTGACCTAGTGATGCAGGTATCTAATTGTGCTGTTTTTAATATGGTTATTTTACTCTACAAATTTGATGATTTGATTGAGTAAACAGTTGCAAAGTTAATATTGCCATTGATTTATTAACATTACATTGGCTTGGAGTAGACAACAAAATCTGGGACTCGTGATTCAGCATCGTGTTTAAAAGAAGAAACCTGCCTCCCATTAGGTGGATACAGGTGAGGTTTCCTTGAATTTTGTTCACATAATGATATTGTTGAACTTTTTAATCGATGTAATATGTTTACATATTGTAAATTTATTTTGCAAGTAAGCTATCACTGTGGTAATTCCGGTTATTGTTATGGTTTATGCTTATGTTCATTAGTCCTCCAACCTTCCTTTCATGCACGTGCCCTTATGTATTTGTTAACTTGGCTTGAATAGATTCAAGGACGATTTTTTTGGTTATTAGGGCCCAGAATATGATGTTGATGGGTAGATTCTTTGAGATACCAAATTTGTTAGTTAGGAGCAAAGGAGTAAGTTTAGTAATTCCCAGCTTAACTTCTCTGATTGTTGAGGTTTGGTGGTGGAAATCCATACAGGCATACAAATTGGTTAAAAGGAAGAAGAAAGTGGTGAGTGGATGTTAATTTGATAGTGCAGCAGATATGGAGATGTGTATTTGGAGGTAGTAGACGATACTCGGCTTGTTGGCAAGATCTTTGGCGTTTATCAGTATTATTATTTTTTGTAGTTTTTTTCCATGTAATTTCCAGATTAGGTGGTTTCTTGTTGATCATTTGACACTGGATATAGCATTATGGTTGCATGCGTATACTTCCTATGCTAAAACTGGAATCTGTTGACTATTGCACTGATTCAAAGAGAACTTAGTTGTTTTTTTCATTAATTATAATTCTGTTGCATCTTGATCATGAAGGGCAGTGTTTGGTCGTCGCTTCCACCAATAAATATTTCTTCCTCAGATCAGTCTAAACCTGTTATACTGGCAATAGCATCAATGGATTCTTCTTCTTTTTTCCGAGACAAAAGCTTTGGTGCTGACTCTCCTATTTCTGTACGGTCTAGTATTCTTTCTTCTTCTTTTTCTAACACACAATGCCTTTTCTGTCCTTGGCAAATCATTTGATAATGTTTGTACATCTTGTTAGGGGCTGATTTCATTGCTGGCTGCTGTAGATGCACTTTCTCATGTGGATGGTTTGGATGAGCTTAGCAAACAGGTATGTTTGATATTAATATTAAAAGGAATTCTGCTTATTTTTAGGGATGCTATGCCAACTTTGTTAATGCCTTTCATCAATGACTTGATTGCTGTACATTGTAGTTTTTGGACCTTTTCAAATATATTTATTTTTATTAATTTGGTGATGTTTAAGTGGTTCTTAGCTTCAATTAACAATTGAACAAATCTTGCAATTTTGTTCGAATGAGCAATTTTCACCTTCTTGACCCTGCTATCAGGTGTGGCTTAAGCCAATACCATTGTAAGGGTTTGTTGCAGTTTTAAATAGCATTAGCTTTCATGTTCACTGGTGTGTCAGACAGGCTCCTAGGGCCCTATGAGGGCCTAGTGATACCTCTTACTGGATTCTCATTTTCATATCGATTTAATATAAGGTCCTTTTAATGTTCATAAGTCACTTGCTCATGAATATTATGTGCTGCATTGACTGTAGCTGTTATGAGTCATGGTCTCGAGCGTATGAATCTTGAATGTTTGAAACTCCTTGTAATGTCTTTTACATGCTCTACCTTAGCAACCTTAAAAGTCCTCAACCCAACCATAGACCTTCATTGGCTATACGAGCTCTATTACCATCACGACTGGACTAAGTTCTTGGCAAAAGGAGCCAATTGGAGTTTTTGTGTGGGTGGGTGGGTGACTTGTTCTATAGCTGCTTTGACATGAGAACCACTCCGCAAGTGGATAGTTGATCAAATCTTGTTGCAGCTTGTTTTTCTAATTTTCACAGGAGAGGCCTGGGGTTACCTCGGTAGCAGGAGATTTATGCTGGAACTTGATCTACAATCAGATTTTGTCAAAGGCCTTAATAGCACATTAATTGAGACGGTATTTTTATTTTTTTTTTGCAGAGAGTTGATTTATGTATAATGTGCTCAGTCTGAGATTGCAGACTGATCTATAGACATTAGCTTGGCGTGATTCTATTTTTTGATAGTTTGATGATTCTGTTTAGGTCATGGAAGTTGGATCTGTTGGGAAGAGCATCAGCAAAGGGGCTAAAACCTTTTATGCTCATACAACAGGGGTAAAACTCGTTAATCATTTCAATTGATATTTAACTAATCTATGCAATTTTATTTTGACATCTTCTAAGTGGGCTTGAAATGACAAAAAAAAAAGCACATGCTGGTATTTCAATTGGTACCCGAGATTGTATCATTGGACTGGTGCTTGCATTAGTGTCTAATTTGACCATAGTAATAAAAGAAGTGTTAGTCACTGCCTTCACGTTTTGCAAACACTTCAACGTGAGAGAAAAGGGCTGCCTCCTAACAAATGGAAACCCACCAAATAGAGGTAGAGATGGAGGCTAGAAACAATAAGGTAGCGTTTGTATAAAAAAAATTGGAACGAGATTCTCATGACCAAAAAGTCTTAATCCGAACATGAAAAAAGGGAATTTCATATCCATTCTCATTCTTGATTCCCATTTATGAGCAAAAATTCTAATCCAAACACCACCTTAATGTATATTTTTTATGCATTGTGCAACACACATGAAAGCAAGCATGCATGTGCATGGCAAATAATTGTATATATTTCCTAATTCTTTGGTGATTTTTTTTTTTTTTTGTGTAGGTTTCTTCTGCCACAAACGAAACATTGGATGCCCTCAAACGCGCACAGGAATCACTTGGATCTGATAATCTTACATTGTCCTCGGCAAGTAGTTCAAATCCCGGGATACCTCCATCTTCCTTGATGACATTTCTGAGAAAGGTTCCGGCCCGTGCTTTGGACTCCTTATTTTTGCTTTCTCCATTAATTGAATTTTTATTTAAAGTAAAACCATCTTTCTATTACTATATGAACTGTGTAATTGACAAGTATTGCTTCTTCTTTTCTTCTCTTTATCCAAACAGAACTCTCTGACTTCTGGAGTCGTATTGGAAGATTTCGACACTGAATTTACCAACAAGTTCTACCATAGTCATCTCGATGATTTGTGTGAGTATAATAATATTCTTCTATGCTTTTCTCCGTTTTGATTGATTATTCCCAAAGTCTCTCATTTCTGACAAATCATACTTCGGTGCAGCGAATATAAACTCGTCGGCCATAGTGGCTGCCAGTAATCTTGTTGCGCGCTCCCTATGCATTCTTGCAAGTGACAAGAACTTAAGCAGTTCTGCTCTGAGTGCCATCAACGTGAACACCTCCCTTGTCAAAGAACTCATCGGTTGCCTGTTAAGCTGTGATCCCGGCCTAACTTGTGAGTTGGTAAGGACCTATATTTCTCCAACCGATACTTGCCCAAGCCATTATGTAGGCGTTATCCTCGGAGAACCTACCTCCAAACCTAGTCCGGGATACGTGGGAGACGTTGCCAGGTTTGTTTGGAATTTTCTTGCGGACAGAACATCTACACCGAGGGAGAACGGGAACTCTGTTTGTGAAGAAGATTGCAGCAAGAAAGGCGAAGTGTGCATTAAGGCAGAAACAAAAGGAAAAGGAACTTGTGTTGTCTCCACAACCAGGTAACAATGCTTGCTATAAATTAGTAAAACAAATGGTATAGCACGATAAGGTTGCTTCTATAGTGATAAATCTCATGAGATTTAGATTCGCATATTGTATAGCGCTATGTAGAGCTGGCAGTTTGGATTGAACCCGCGGAACCCAATATTTGCTGGTTAGGTGCACATAAAATGAACCCAAATACTTTTCGGGTCAGATTGGATCGAAATTGTCATGTGAAACTTGCAAGTCGGGTCAGGCAACCCCAGACTTCTTACATGTTGGGGTTCGGATTAGGCCTTTCCAACCCCTAGAAAAATCCCAACCTGAAATCTGAATGGCCAGCTCTAGCACAATAATATTGTTTCTGTAGTGATTTACCTTGGGAGAATCAGATTAACAAATGGTATAAAACAAGAAGATTGGTTCTGTATAGCGATTTATGCTAGGAGAATAAGATTAAAAAACGGTATAGCTCTTCTCTGCAAGATTGGTTTGTAGTGATTCACGCTTTGTTGAAGATCAGATGTATAGCAAAATAAGATTTGTTCTATAGTGATTATGTGATTTACATTAGAACGATCAGATTAGCTCCATGTTTGGCCGATACACGCACATGTGCATACTCCATAAACTCCTTATCTCATATATGATGTCATTGCAGGTATGTTCCAGCATATTCAACCCGATTGAAGTTTGAATCTGGAACCTGGAAGCTGCTGGCCTCAAACCTGTCGGATCCCATGGGGATGGTGGACCCAGTTTGGACCGAAAGCAACTGGAACACGATCGGGCTCAGAGTTTACACAGTTCAGAGTGCTGCTTATGACCGACTTGTTTTGCTGGGAGGTATTGTTGTCACAGGCTTGTCTTACATTGCGATAATAGTTACAAGAGCTTTTATCAGAAAGGCGATGAAGCTGGATTGACAAGATGTAATTCTGGTAAGAAAAAACTACGAAAACAACCAAATCATTGTATCAAACAGTGTCGGGATCGGCTAATTTTGGAGAAAGATAGGAACATTAATATTCTACACAATGCCCATTGATGTCCTTTTGATTGACCAACAGATTGGTTTTAAGAGGAAAAAAGCCTTCATTATGTGTATCAATGTAATCTCTCTCTCTCTTAATTCTTCTTTATGTTTTTTCTTTGTTGCTCTATAATAGTAGATTAGCATATGTTACAATCCATATGTTTTACATGCTCTTTGACCTAAATTTTGTGTGCAAGGTCATATAACATTTTACTTGATAAATATATTTAAAATTTTAATTTATAAATGAAAAACAGCTTCACCCTAGGGTAGTAGCGCAATTGGCAATACAAGCTGCGTGAGTGGAAAGAGTGCTTGCATTTTATCTCTGCTCAACACCCATGAAGAGAGGTGAATGCTTTAATTGTGTACAAAACTCGATTGAGAATTAGTCTAAGTATGGTAAAACGGCTTAAAAGTGTCAACTGCGAACGTGCAGGTCCGCTCAGAAACCCCATGAAACCGAAAAAAACGATTCAGTCAAGTCAACGACATATAACATTACTTACCTCTCTACCCAAAATAATGGCTTACTTGTGTTACAATTTTTTTCTAAAAAATTGACAATTATTTTGAGATGGTGATCATATAAAGATATGCTTAATAAAATAGAATGTTTACCCATATTCTTTTTTTTGATGAAAAAATGTTTACCCATAATCTAAATTCTTAATTCATAAATAGTCGTTACTCAAAAATTCAAAGTTAATTTGGGTTTTCGTGGGCTTTCTGTGAGCCCATATGAAAAGGGATCCAACAATACAAATCTTTCGGGTCGGTTGCTCCGAAATGCTTGACCCATCAGTCAATCATCTGTGTACGCGCGCGTGGAACCAACCTCATGGCCACACGAATCTCCATTTCAACCCACACAAAAGCCAAGACCATCACCATATTAACAAGCCACAACTCGCAAAGCTCGCAGAGCTCCGAGAGCGACACAGACACATCGATTGATCGATCTCCAATAAGAAAATCCCCAATTTTCTGTAGATTTACACAGCAATGGGGTTGGGGTTGCTAGCTTCACGAGCCGCGAGACCAGCCACGCGCCTCCTCGCATCTCAAAACCCTAGCCGAGCTACGCTCCTCCGCACCATTGTCTCCACTCCCGAGCTCCAGAAACCGGAGGCCTCGACGGCTCAGGCCGAGCCTCCGACGCCCGATCTCCCGCCGCGAACTCCCGTCGGCGGCGCAACGGTTCATTTCCCTAACCCTGACGATGCTATCGAGGTGTTTGTGGATGATTATCCGGTGAAAATCCCCAAGGGAATGAGTGTGTTGCAGGCTTGTGAGATGGCTGGCGTTGACATTCCTCGGTTTTGCTACCACAGTCGGCTCTCGATCGCCGGGAACTGCCGGATGTGTTTGGTTGAGGTCGAGAAGTCGCCGAAGCCTGTCGCTTCCTGTGCTATGCCCGCTCTTCCAGGTAGGGCTCCAAGATTTGTGTTGTATATTTGATTTTCTTGTTTTTTTGTTGTTTATTTCTGAATCTGAATTGTGAAATTGATATTATGATGATTAGCTTCGCAACTTATGTAGTGTGGTCTAATTCGATACTTGTTTTGCTGATTTTAGTATATATATTTTTAGATTGATTATTGATATTTGTTTGGAGTAGTAAAATTGTTGAATTTTTCAAATTGATGTGGTCATTTAGGTTTAATTTGATTGTTCAAACATAATCCTAGAGCCAGAGCCACTGCCACTGTTGAACTAAATTTGATTATCTTGTTTATTTCTGAATCTGAATTGTGAAATCATGATAATTAGCTTCAACATTTGTATGGTGTGGTCTGGTTTGATACTTATTTTGCTGAATTTAGTTTATATTTAAAATGAGAACTGTTTAGAGTACGAGCATTGTTGATTTTTTTGAATTTTTTTTATCATTTAGCTTTAATTTAATTGTGTTTAGTTCTATTATTGATCACCTGGTGTATTCGATAGTTTTGGTTTAATATTTTTTTATGTCAATGCCGTTCATACTCTTGGGACTACTGTTCAATTTCTTCATAGATTTGTGTTTGTGGTGTTCATTTGGTCATAAATTTGGTTGTCTTATTAATTTATGTTTATTTCTGAATCTGAATTGTGAAATCATGATAATTAGCTTCAAAATTTATGTGGTCTGGTATAAGTCGATACTAAATTTGCTGGATTTAGTAAAAAAAAATTAATTGAGAAGTGTTTGGAGTACGAGCATTGCTGATTTTTTTTAAGTGAAATGATCATTTAGCTTTAGTTTGATTTGTTCAAACTTCAAACATAATCCTAGAGCCAGAGCCACTGTTGAACTAAATTTGATTATCTTGTTAAGTTGATTGAGTTGGATCATGATTTGAAGTTTAGGATTTATTTGGGTTTAATTTAATTGTATGTAGTTCTATTTATGATGGTCTGGAGTGGTGTATTTAATTTATTTATTTTATGTCAATGCTGTACATACTCTTAGCATTGTTCAATTTCTTCATATCAAGGTTATAATATGAGCCTGATTTATTTATTTTCTTTCATGTGATTACAATATTGGTCCAGCAACTTATACTGTCTAGTTTATCTTAAATAGATTTTAAGTTACGTTCAATTCTTCTGATCTCTCAGTTTTTGTGCAAAAACTGAGTCAAGTTCATTTGGGTATGTTTTTTGAAGTTTATTGGGCAGTTGAAATCTACATTTGTTCATTTGGGCATAGTGCCATTGTAATGTCTTTGCTTTAATGGTTTCTGTTCCATCTCCTTCCCCCTCTCTGGTTTAAATTGGTATCATTTGTACGGGGTCAATCATGTTTTAAATATGATTTCATATTTTCTTAGGGATGAAAATTAAGACGAATACACCAATTGCAAAGAAGGCGAGAGAAGGGGTGATGGAGTTTTTACTGATGAATCATCCATTGGATTGTCCAATTTGCGATCAGGGGGGAGAATGTGACCTCCAGGATCAGTCTATGGCTTTTGGATCTGATCGTGGTCGGTTCGTTGATATGAAGAGATCTGTTGTTGATAAGAATCTTGGTCCTCTGGTGAAAACTGTGATGACTCGTTGTATTCAGTGTACCAGGTTAGCCATCCATTCTCGTTTTTTTGTTTCCATGAATTAGAACTGTGATATGGAAATATGGAATTTGCTAGTTTTGTTTGTAGGGTGTGATAGGTGCACATGCAATACTTGTTTATGATGGAGGAATCTAATTATGACAGTATTTGACTTTCTTTTCTTGGTGGAGGAAATTTTAAATGCATTGAAAATTCCATGATTTCTTCTATTGTATACAATATTACAATGTTTATCAGCCTTGTGGTTGCAGAAGGGCTTACAGAAAAATGTTTTACACTTTTTGTGTAATTGTGGTTTGTATGTTACATTTTGCGAGAGGTTTGTTTGAGCCCTGTTAAGTCAACAGTCACAGCTGCTTTTATTTTATTAAGTTCAGAATGCAACAGTTTATTTTCAGGGTGACTATATATATATATATCTCCATTTGCTTTCATTCTGCTTGCCTGTAATCAGAGATACTCATTTGTCAATCCATTAGAAGTTTAGAAAACAATTCGTTGATTACTGTGTGTGTACAATGTGATTGGCTTTGTTGTTTTGTCCTATAGATTGTTTGCTATGTATTTAGCATTTTTTATACCTTATAAGATCATATGCAAATATGTAAACTTACAGTGACCCAATAATAGCTAGTGTGGCTATAATAAAATTATTCTTGATTTGATCACAACTATGTAACTCTGAAGAGGCTTCTCATATGAATTTGTTTGACGTAACAGGTGTGTCAGATTTGCAAGTGAGGTTGCTGGGGTTCAGGATCTTGGTATGCTAGGTCGTGGTAGTGGGGAAGAAATCGGGACTTATGTTGAAAAACTTATGACAAGTGAGCTTTCTGGAAATGTGATAGATATATGTCCTGTTGGAGCCCTTACATCAAAACCTTTTGCATTTAAAGCTCGAAATTGGGAGTTGAAGGGAACAGAAACTATTGATGTTACTGATGCTGTTGGTTCCAACATCAGGATTGATAGCAGAGGTCCCGAGGTCATGCGTATTGTCCCACGGTTGAATGAGGTAGATTCTTCTAACCTTCATTATAGAGATTGCAATCTGGTATTCTTAATTCTGTGAACATTCGTAAACAGATGAGGTCACCGACCTTTTTACAAGCGAGTCAGAGTATAAAACACTAATGAATCCAACCTATTCTCGTGACTGTTAATTGGTTTGGTTCTCATGTTTATTTGTGATATAACAGTAATGCAGCAGATTACGTAGACCTATTTATTTGTTTTTGTCATCAATCATCCTTGCATTTCAAGTTAAGAAAGAAAAAAAAAATTAAAAATTGGTATCGTGTGTTATGAACTGTGTTAATTTGAACTTCCGTGTTTGATAAATTTGTTGTTTTGTAACACATTGCAGGACATAAATGAGGAGTGGATTTCAGACAAAACTCGTTTCTGCTATGATGGTCTGAAGAGGCAGAGGCTAAACGACCCTATGGTGCGTGATGCCGATGGACGCTTTAAGGCTGTGAGCTGGCGTGATGCTCTAGCTATTGTTGCTGAGGTTGCCAATCAGTCTAAACCCGAGGAAATAGTTGGGATTGCGGGTAAGTTGTCTGATGCAGAATCCATGATGGCTCTCAAAGATTTGTTGAACCAAATGGGATCGAATAATGTATGGTGTGAAGGAAATGGTCCTGAGCCATGTGCTGATCTGCGTTCGGGGTATACTATGAATACTAGCATCAGCGGCCTTGAGAAGGCCGATGTCTTCCTTTTGGTTGGTACCCAGGTAATACTCCCGACATTGTAGATGGATTTTATTTATTAAATGAGTTTCGGGTTGGGTCACATGTTTTGCATAGAAACATTGTGTGTTGCCCAATCTGATTCTAAACCCAACCTTCTATTTTATGTGACCCGACCCACCTCTAAAGAGGTGCAAGTTTCAGGGGTCAGGTTGCGGCCTTATGTAAAAAATGTGGGTTGCCCGATCTGATCCACACTTTTTTCTCGGTATACATGACCCATCTATTTTATGCTACTTGAACACGACCCGCTAGAGGTGTGGGTGTCGGGGTCGTGTCACAGGTCGTAGGTTTAACATAGAAAGTGTGCTCCTTACCTGATGCAATCCTCATTTTTCTTGTTAAACCCGACCCTGCAAAAAATATGGGTCAAATCTCAAGTGTGCTTCTTATATCTCACTTTTTTTGTATTTTTATTGTTCTCCAGCCAAGGGTTGAAGCAGCTATTGTCAACGCCAGAATTCGCAAGACAGTTCGAGCAAATCACGCTAAGGTTGGTTACATTGGCCCTGCCACAGATTTCAACTATGATCATCAGCATCTCGGCACGGGTCCTCAAACGCTTCTCGAACTTGCTGAGGGACGCCATCCTTTTTGCTCAGCTCTCTCGAATGCCAAAAACCCTGTCATCATGGTTGGTGCTGGGCTCTTTGAGAGGGATGACAAGGACGCCATTTTTGCCGCTGTGGAGACCATTGCAAAGAACAGCAAAGTCGTCCGACCCGACTGGAACGGACTCAACGTATTGCTCCTCAACGCTGCTCAAGCTGCAGCTCTCGACCTCGGACTAGTCCCGGAGTCCAGCAATAGCTTGGAATCTGCAAAATTTGTGTATCTAATGGGTGCTGATGATGTGAACTTGGATAAGGTTCCCTCCGATGCATTTGTGGTCTACCAAGGGCACCACGGAGACCGTGGCGTGTACCGTGCCAACGTCATCCTCCCGGCTTCAGCCTTCAGCGAGAAGGAAGGCACATACGAAAACACTGAGGGCTGTAGTCAACAAACTGTACCCGCGGTCCCAACAGTTGGCGATGCCCGGGATGACTGGAAGATCATTAGGGCACTCTCCGAGGTCTCGGGAATGCGCTTACCCTATGATTCCCTCGCAGGCATTCGATCCAGAATCCGAAATGTGGCACCAAACCTCTTGCAAACCGACGAGAGAGAGCCAGCAACATTCCCAACTTCTTTGAAACCAGTTTCCGCCAAAAAGATAAACCCCGCTCCATTTAAAAGCGCAGTCGAGAACTTCTACATGACCGACGCCATCACGAGAGCGTCGAAGATCATGGCGCAGTGCAGTGCAACACTCCAAGTAAGTAAAAAATGATCCAATAGCTTCTTGAAATGGCTTTTAAGTACTTTTTGTCAGTCCAATAAAAGAATTTGCGAGAATCACATTTTAGCTTAGCTTGTGATGATACTTATGGAAAGCCGCTGCGGCGTTAAGGCCCCGTTTGGGTCGCCGGAAGGGAAGCACTTTTTCGAATAATTTGTGTTATTTGATCTGCTTGTGTTTTTATTTGCAGTAGAGCATGTTTTGAATGTAAAAGCAGCATTTTCTTGTAAAACTAAATCCATGTGAAGTGAAACATGGACTTTTTTGGAATTTAATTTGTTTTGTTTGGACAGTTTATTAAATCGGTAGACAAGTATTTGTGTTTAATGGTATTTGTTGGTACTGTAATTTGTTTGATTGAAAATGAGTTCTATAATTGATTATAAGATAATGTAGTAATGTTTTTAGGAGGTTTAAATATTCAGCTCGATCTCTAAGCAAATTCATAGAGTTTACAATTTGAATTTGATCCAATTAGATCAATTTTTTAATCTGATTTATTTCATGAAAAAATTGATTGAATCTGGAAATTTGCACATTTTATCCTAAAGTTTGAAATTTGTTATGAAATCCGAATTGACTCTAAAAATGGAGTGTTTTACATTTAGCTTACTAATTTAAACTTTTTTCTTGCATCTCGTAGCAGTCGGCCTCTAAAATGCCCATGATTGCTACGATGAGCCTCTATAAAAGCCCATGATTGTGAATATGGGCCTCTAAAAAGCCCATGATTGTTAATATGGGCCTCTAAAAGCCCTTGATTGCTACGATGGGCCTCTACAAAGCCCATGAATGAAACATGGGCCTCTTTAAAGCCCATTATCTTTAATATGGGCCTCTATAAAGCCCATGATCGTTAATATGGGCCTCTAAAGCTCATGATTGCATATATGGGCCTCTAAAAAGCCCATGATTGTTAATATGGGCCTCTAAAAGCCCGTGATTGCTACGATGGGCCTCTATAAAGCCCATGATCGCTAATCCATGTCTCTATAAAGCCCAGGATTGCTATTATGGGCCTCTAAAAGCCCATGACTGCTACATGGGCCTCTATAGAGCCCATGATCGTTAATATGGTTCTCTAAAAAGCCCATGATTGCTACGATGGGCCTCTATAAAGCCCATAAACGCTAATATGGGCTTCTATAAAGCCCATTATTGTTAATATGGGCCTCTAAAAGCTCTTGATTGCTATGATGGGCCTCTATAAAGCCCATGATCGTTTATATGGGCCTCTAAAAAGCCTATGATTGTTAATATGGGCCTGTAAAAGCTTATGATTGCTGTGATGAGCCTCTATAAAGCCCATTATCGTTAATATGGGCCTCTATTAAGCCCATGATTGTTAATATGGGCCTTTAAAAGCCTATAGCTTACACGGACCTCTGAAAAGCCCGTTATTGGCGAGATGGGCCTCTAAAAGCCCATGTTGACTTCATGCAGGACAATTCACTTCATATGAAATAAAAAAGAGCAGTTTCAATTATCAATGCTATTCGTTTCTATGCTTTGATAATTGATTTTCAGAAAAATGATGGGACAATTCATGCGACAAATGTTTTTTTTTGTCAAAAATTAAGTTTTGACAAATAACAATCTAACAATATGATGCCACTTGTCTCTAATGATATTTGGTGCATAGCGCTTATTTTAAAAGACAAATTATACACATTCACCAAAAAAAAAAAAAGACAAATTATACTTGGCGTATTATGCAATAAAATTCTTATTTGAGGAAATTTTGCTTCCTAATATCTAATATATGATTAAATAGTCACAAAGTTACGATGGAATAAAGCAAAAATGTATTCTATATTGCACCTTTTTTTTTTCAAGTTTCAAAACATGTCATCTTGTACATAAATTGAAATTAAAGAGTAAACATAACACACATAACTTGATGTAGATGTTGGTGTTGGTGTGTAGGGTAGGGTCCTAAAAAAATGAGGACCAAAACCCATAAAATAATGTGCCAAAGTCAAAGGAATAGGCACAACAGCCTCCAACCAAACCCTTGCCCCAATATATATATGTCTTCCACTTTTGGGTCCATATGACTTTTTTCTTCAACCACCCAACTTTCACAAAAATATTGGCTCTAACTCTATATTACCTTATAACATTACATTGCCCATTTCTATGCAAAATACCATCTCCTAGCTTAGGGTTTGATTTGATGTATGCATTAGCCAGAATGAGGGCTTGTTTGGTGAATTTATATATTAATCATCAGTTATATCCGTGTCGTATTAGAACTATAAATTGTCAAAAAATTATCTAAATATCTACAAATTGTCGAGTTACGTACCATCAAACAACGATGACTAAATTTATGCATTTATTTAATGTCATTACTTTTCATTGCATTTAATATATGAAATTTGGAATATGATTTCTACAAGGATAAGCATCAAAGATGAATACTAATTATTATTATTATGTGGTCCAAAACTCAAAATCCAAAGAGGGATGGGCAATTGGTATTTGGCCTCAACTCTCACTAACTTTAATTGCAAAGGAGTGGTTAGAATTGCTAATTCATAAAACCCTACCCTAGTTGATGACTTTGATGGATTTTGAGTGTTCATGTTATTATTATTACATAGCAATGAGTTTGGGTCACTAGTTTTTTTTTTATACTCAACTAATTGTTGGCAATTTGATTTTTGGGTAGAACTATTTTGAGTTTGGATTGAAAAAATATATAATCGATCCTAACAAGAACTAGATATGTATCGGGTTTGTCATATAAACGGTTCGGGTCGGGTATGGTTTGGTTACCCAATTAAAGTCGTGGGCAGTTGAAACTCTTCCTATATTTTCAAAGTTTCGGGTCACTTAAATGACCTGGTCAATACTCGTGTCAAATATTTTATATATAAAACTATATGGGTCAGTTAAATCCGCATTTTTTGCATGCTAAGTCAAGTGAGCTCAAACTCTTTACGGGTTGAGAGAAACCCAATTGTCGGCTCTAATTTTTTATGACCCGCACTAACCCGAAATATAATTGAGCTCATTTGAGTTTACTCAAATTTGCAAATACTAAAGACGGGTTTTTAGTTATCTGCAAGTTCATATTAAATTGTCATCTCTATCGTATACTAAAACTGTGAGCTAGTAACAAAACGTTGTGACACAATTTGGTCCATATCTAGTGTAGGTGCTATCATTGAGAGGACCTATCCCAACCACAAGAGGATCACGAAGGACGCACATATGGTTTACCATTTATCGTGCTCATGATTAACATTGGGTAATCAAGTGCAAATTGGACAGGTAGTAGAAGCATTTATTTAATAAGTTCGCCTCAAATTGAGTGCTCTCTTAATTTGACTTTTTCATAACGTGATTGAGACAACATCAATATATATATATGTTTTGCCAATATTTTCAGTTAACTTGGTCGAGTCTCATCCGATAATAAACTACATGAGATTTTTTTAAGATTATAATTAATAATAAATAAATAAATGGAATCCTGGTATATATTCTTCTAGTGAAGGTGGATGCTGCAAGTAAGGGTCCATCCTACCTACATATAGATGCTTCACATCAATCATGCACTACTAGTAGTACTACACCTCATTTGACTTCACTTCTTTTTAATGACCCCTCATTGCTTTACCTTATCTCATACTATTCTAAACCAATAATCAATTCAATTCAATTCATGAGAGTACCAAATGGGTCAATCACTTTGATTATATTATTTCATCTACTCCATTTTAATAATCAAAATCTTATCTAGGTTCTTCTTAATTTGATGTTTGATGGAAGAGATGAAGTTGATCTTCACCATATTTTAAACTTTATTAGAGGGCATTTTTGTCCTTTTGTCAAATTTTAAATGTTGTATCTCGTTTTTGTTTGTGTTATTGTGTTTGAGTTTGAATTACAAGTTATAAATAGTCGTCACAGTTTTTTTTTACTGAAAAAAATTATGATTTTCTTCATTGTACTGTTTCTTAATCATCATACTAGTAAGCAATAGTGTTGATAGATTTTGATTTTATAATTATTTAGTGAGTTTTGTTCTAAAAATAATAAGATTTACGTGTTGAGGCCTATTTTTCTATTCTAACGTTAATAATATTTTATTCTAAATTTTCAATACGAAATTATAAATTGATATCTAGCTACCAAGTATTTAATCTAACATATACCTAAATATTATATTGTTTATTGCATACCACTATGTACTATATATATTAATCAAAGCACTAAACTAGGTGGTTAGCGTATATATACACTTTATGATTAGGACATAAACCAACCAAAGCTAAAGCTCAATTATATAAAATCCAAACACTCATTAATGGATGTGGTTCAAACTTCATGCTCAAAAGGGCTAAACTTGAAATAATTATTAAAGAATAAAAAATTTAAAGCAATATTTTTCTAAATTAAACAAGACAAATAAAAGCACTACACTTCATTAATTTCACACACATTTCAATAAATTTGGACACAGAACTTCCAGTTGATTCGTACGTGTCAAACTCTCGTATATTGAAATTTTTTTTTTCTTTTAGACTACTAAATAGAAATAACAATAATGGATTAATTCAGACAAAAATTTGATGCAAAAATCAAGAAAAAACTAATTTAACACAAAATAAATATTATCCTTGTAAATATTCACTAAAAAAAATATAGACTTGTCCTCCAAAAATATGTTTAGTCAGTCTCTTTCAGTGCCATGGTAGTTTAGATAAGCAAAAATATAAATGATAAACATGCCTCACATTTCTTTAGAATATAATATCAATTTTGTACTTTTCTTTATAGTCCAAACAAGTCATGTTTACATCACAAATTAATTATTGTTATTGGCACTATATACACCATGGCATGATGTGCATCACCCAACTAAAACACTCCCCAAAACTACCAATAATTGTGATATATATATATATATATATGTGTGTGTGTGTGTGTGACAATTAATTAATTTGAGTGCCCTTTTATTTTATCACCATGTGTTTCAATATTTCAGACACTATTGGTCATTATATACTCTTAATTATTTGATTGTATATCCTAAAGTTTTGGTCCAACCATGCTTTGTTTTCTAATAGTCTTAAAATATATTTATATGTAACTAAAGTCGAGGTTAATTTATTGAGATATTGTGAGCCGTCTAATAATTCGACTTAAAATATGAATGTGTTTATGAGGACGTTGTTTAAACATTTAATTGAATAAGATTCTAATCTTTTAAATATAAATGAATTAGTCAGTTTTATAAGTGAATCAAGTGCTACTAAAAGCATAATTAGATAATAAAAAATTAATATGAGAGAGAATCGTTTTGTGTTGATAACATCATACGTGTTCGAAAAGAGTTAACGAAAGCTACACGAAAACGAAATGTAATCATATTATGTTTAAATATTAAAATGAAATAAAATTACAAAACCATCCATATTATGCATCACTTGAACCAAAAAAGAAACATGAATTTTTTGGATCACTAAATTAAATCATTTTGTTTTTTCTTATGTGTTTTTTTGAAGTGTCATTTGTCTACAATTATTGGACTCGTGAGTCCTGTTAAATTGAAGAAGTGATGGGAACTTTAATTGTGTACGTGGTGTCATTTTTTTTGGAAGATTTTGATTTAACCACAAAAATAAATAAATAAATAAATAAATAGGAAATTGATGTTTTTGCATGGCAATCATATTTTAATTATTTTTAGACGCATAATATTCATATAGTTTTTGGAATGGAAACAAAAATAAGACTGAAAATGATGGAGCTTTTGATTCCAACCTCTCAATACTAATGGTTCTGATTATTGCATGTGATGCAAATTTGCAAATTTGCAAATATGTAAATGTATATGTATATCAACTAATGCATCATCATAATTTATCAACTTTATTTTTCGTTTTCTTAAAACTATAAAAAAAATTATCGACGTGCAAGTCACTCAAAAACCAACGATGCCGCATCTTCTCCATCTACATATTTAACCATAAAACAAAAATACAAATAAAAGATAAGATGTCGATAGTCATTAGAAACTAAAGGCATAACAATCTGATTACTTACATGTTTTAGACTCGGTTTTCATTCCTCAACGACCTTTCGTAACAAATAATTTATAAATATTTACTATAATTTAAACGTCTTATTATATTGCTATCTATCATTTTCAACTAAGAATCTATTTAATACAAATTGCACTGTCCCCATCATGAAGTAAAATAGGCTATCAATTCATTCATTAATGTGTACTGTTAATCCGTGAATCATTAACAGTTCACACCTAATATTCATGATTCTTTTTTTTCAACTTTCGATATTGAATTAAGCCTCTTATTTGGTTGGTTTTAAGTTTTTTAACCACTTCCTTTTTTCTACAAACTTTTATTGTTTCACGGGAAATTGTAGGGAACTTATATATTGACGTGTAAAAATGAGCTAAAATTATTTTTGAACTTTTATATTACCGGTTTTTTCATATTTTGCAGATGTTATGAGACCGTTAAAAGGTATTTAAGTTATTTGAATATTTAAAAATTATTTTTATTGATTCCTTTTCTACAAATAATTGCCGCGTAGTCTCTATAAAACGTACTCTTTCGTTTAAAACATTTTTTATGTATTTAAAAAAAATATATATATATATATATATATTGTTATTCGATCATCATTTCTATAAAAATAAATTGTATCTAACACTGTTCTTTAGTTCAAAAATTGTATGTTTCTTCTAAATTGTTCTTCAATCATCATTTCTAATAAAAAATTGTATCTAACATTGTTCTTTATGATCAAAGTTGGTATTTTGTATATAAAAAACATACGTTAATGTTGGTGCATGGACCCGACATTAAAGTCAAATTGAATTGAAATATGTGTTGCATGCAAAGTTATTATATTATTTTTTGTTGCATGAAAAAATAAAATAAAAGAACCACACACGTACCCAGCAAAATATCATTATCAATTTATGAGAAGAACAGTTCTGCACACGTCATCAGTCCATAAAATTATTATAAAGAATAATAAGTTGGTGCAAATAGCTTTATTTTAAATATTGGATAAACAAAACCCATAAATGGTAGATAGAATAAAATTTAATTTCTTTTGCTTGTTTTTTTTATATCATGGCACAAATTATATAATACTAATAAACAAGAATATGAGCAAAATTATTATTATTATTATTATTATTATTTTTTGCATAGAATGAAGAACAACTCATTGGGTTCCATATTTTTAAACTAGGACTAACAAATTTTAAAACTGATTTTAAAACAAATGATTATAATAAAACATGTATTCTTATTGTGCACCCTATTTCTTCCATAAATTTGGTTCATAAGGAAAACATGAAAATAATTCAACTATTAGTGGCTAATAACACACAGCCAAAATTTTATGGACAAATTAATTTGATTTTTAATCCAAACGTATAAAATTGGTTACAAAACAAAACTCCTACGTGTATTACTTTGCTAACATATTTGACACAACACGACCCAGTCCGGTACACCTCAAAGACTAATTTAAAAGTACACCCCAAGTGTTCTTGTTAGGCGTTTCAAACGTGTCGTGCATGTTACAATACGAATAATTAATTGCGCACGAATGTTTCAAATCTCCAACACGACCACGATATAAGGTTACTAAACATGTTTAATTCTTCAACACAAACACGACACGATCATAAACTTTGTGAAACGAACACGTTTATTTCGTGTCGTATTCGTGTTGGGTTATGAACACGAAATGGGAACTCTATAGTATATATTTGTGATTTTGCTTAGTTTGGCGTTTCTTGTTCTTCTTCTTTGCATCCACTTTCCACCAATTTTCCTTTCTCTTCTTCATATAAATACCAAACACCACCTCACTCTTCCAACACTACAAAATCTTCTCTCTCTCTCTCTACAATTTTCCAATATGTCATCAATGGCTTTTCTCTGCAAAACCATTTATTTTTCACTACTCCTCTTCTCTTCACTCTCTCTCTCAACCCAAACCCAAACCCAAACCCAAAACGACACCGTATTCTCCTTCTCCTTCCCTCTCACCACCCTCAGAATCGAACCAAACGCCACCACAAAACCTCCACTCTCCAAACAGACCTCAAGCCTCGAAACGACGTCGTACACTTACCGAGCGACGTTTAAATACTCAATGGCTCTCATCGTCTCTCTTCCCATCGGAACTCCTCCTCAGACCCAGCAGATGGTTCTCGACACCGGAAGCCAGCTGTCATGGATCCAATGCGACCGGTCGTCTCCTCCTCCTGCGACGTCGTTTGACCCTTCTCTGTCGTCTTCTTTTTCCGTGCTCCCGTGTACGCACCCTCTCTGCAAGCCGCGAATTCCCGATTATACCCTCCCCACCTCCTGCGACCAGAACCGCCTCTGCCACTACTCTTACTTCTACGCTGACGGCACTTACGCCGAGGGCAATCTCGTCCGCGAGAAATTCACCTTCTCCGCTTCCCAAACTACCCCTCCCCTCATCCTCGGCTGCGCCAAGGAGTCCTCCGACGACAAGGGCATTTTGGGGATGAACCTCGGACGACTATCGTTTTCTTCCCAGGCTAAAATCTCGAAGTTCTCCTACTGCGTGCCCCTCCGCGGCCGCCGCTCCGACCCGACCCCAACCGGGTCTTTCTACCTCGGGTCGAACCCGGGTTCGACCCGTTTCAGCTACGTGAAAATGTTGACTTTCCCCCAAAGTCAACGCATGCCCAACCTCGACCCCCTGGCCTACACGCTGCCGCTGGTGGGGATCAGCGTCGGCGGGAGGAGGCTGGCGATTCCGGCGGCGGCGCTCCGGCCGAGCCCGAACGGGTCGGGTCAGACGATGATCGATTCGGGCTCCGAGTTCACGTACCTCGTGGACGAAGCGTACAAGAAAGTGAGAGAGGAGGTGGTGAGGCTTGTGGGTCCCAAGATGAAGAGAGGGTTTGTGTACGGTGGAGTCGCGGACATGTGCTTCGATGCGCGCGCGGTGGGGATCGAACGGTCGATAGGGGACATGGCGTTCGAGTTCGAGGGTGGGGCCCAGATTGTGGTCCCGAAGGAGAGGATCTTGGCTGACGTGGGCAGTGGGGCCAAGTGCGTGGGGATCGGACGGTCGGAGATTTTGGGGGCTGCGAGCAATATTATTGGGAATTTTCATCAGCAAAATCTGTGGGTGGAGTTTGATCTGGCGAACCGGAGGGTGGGATTCGGTAAGGCCGATTGCACCAGATCAGAGTAGAGACTCTGGGGTGACCTGTGGGAAGACGACACGTGTCAGTGTCAGGGTGATTTGAACTGAGGGCAATGTTGTAATTATAGGGTATTGTTGTATCATGAATGATGTAAAGTTGAGACCCATGTATATATTACGAGGATGTGAAATTATACATGTTTATGTTACATTGATAAGGGTTCGCAATTTGGGATATAACTAGTGACATAACATGAGTTTATCTGTTTTTGAATTCAATTTAAACTATTTGTGTTGATTAAATGATCATACCAAAACTTTCTCAATGCTCACCTTAATTCCAAATCGCCACTTATAAATGAATAATTATATATAAATGATCTAGTCTAACTCGTTACTCGCTCGAAATAATCGCTATATTTAGGAGTGACAAGTTGAGTTTCAAGTAATATTTTTGTTAGATAGAATTGAAAATGTTTAATCTGAATCTAATCTGAAAGAAAATGATTCATTGGAGTTGTATGTCATCAAATATGTAGTTCCGCTCCACCTGACACCTAATTGTTGAAGATATATTTGATTCAACTCCAAATATTGGGTAGGTTCATTGTATGCTTCCTAAACTCGAAAAGGATTGAAAATGCATAATTTGAACCTGATCTGAAAAAAGATGATTCATTAGAGTTGTATGTCATAAGATATGTAGTTCCGCTCCACCCGATACCGAAAAATTCAAGTTCATATTTTCCGCTCTATAAACAAACATTTATCTATATATAAATATATTTAAGAGTAGTCAAAAGAGACAAGTGTTTTTATTATAAAAAGAAAAAGAGAAAACAGAGACAATAATTTACATAGTGAACCCAAAACTACTGCAACTGGACAGCCCATATCCTATATATTCCCGACAATCACATCATCTATAATGTTCTTTTGTTTTCTACATTTCTAATGTTTTTTTAATATTAACCTTAGCACGTGTGAAATGCAACATTGGAAAATTAGTACTATTTTAGTTGAACTATGATTTATTTTACTCAAAAAGTTTTGATTAGTGGGTAATAATGAGAAAAAGGTTTTAAATTAACTTGAAGTAACTATTAACACAAAGAGCATATGATTGGTCCATCACCAAAGTTGACAATACAAAACAATATGTAATCATTTCAGTCAAATTTGAGTGACCAACTTCTGTACATAGATAATTAATTAATTAATTATAATATGAATGCACATAAAATGTTTCAAAATCAATACATAAACCAACCACCTAGTGGGCAACAATATCATTGAACGACCAAAAATAAAACATAAAAGAAACAAAATTATGGGAATAAAACAAGATAAATAGGGTACTAAAGATAAGACCAAAAACAGCTGGCCCTAGCTAGCTCCTTGGGATTAGAATTGGGTCACATTTTGATTTTCGCTCAACCAAAAGAAACAACTTGTTCTCGAGAATCAAACCTAACATAACCTATGACAATTCATAATTATTAAATAAACGTGTCAATTATATTTCGACGAGTTCGTATTGAACCCATTAAACTCATTCAATTGTATTTGTGTCGTGTAGCTCAACCTGTGTAATAATAAATCAAGTTTAGATTGATTCATTTAACCTATTACTCCACTTTCAAATATACATGACAAAACGGGTAGTATGCAAAAATAGGTCGGACTAAAAAACATACATATTTTTATCGGGCAACTTTCATCGATACTGACACGTCTGCACATCAAATTAACAAAAATATTTTACACAAACACAAGATGCAAACACAAATTGAAACCTCAACCTAACCTGTTTGGCAAGTGAGAAAAGAAAAGAAAAAAAAAACAAAACGCACGCCCATATATATGGAATCTCACTTTCTGGAAATAGTAAGGTATATGACCAAATCAGCAATCATAGCTTTGATATAAAAAAGTAGCCATCTCCAGCTCATCAACACCCTTCTCCTACCGTTTTCTTTGAAAAAAGCCATATAAAATTTCTGGTCATGCCAGTGGGTGATAGCTACATTTTGTGTACACAACACACACTCACACACACATTATAGTAAAAGACAAAGAGTACTATCTTATGTATTGTCCTGGTTGGTCACTACATTTCTGTGAAACCTGTCCCTGTGCTTGCCAGCCTTGTTTCTCACTTTGTCCTATTGCTTTTGGACTCTCATATTCGGTTTTGGGGTCGGATTTGTTTAGGTCGAATCGGAAAAGTCTAATCTTAAACCGACTTGCAACAGTAGAGGAGTTGTTCAAGTTGTGAGTTTTGAGTTGCGGATGGGATTGGATTGTAGATTTTACATGTGGTACATGCAAATTTTGACTGCACAACTCGCAATTTCAATCTTATCTTAAATTTAATTAGGTTTGTTTTACGTGACCAAAACCCTTAAAATGAACGGTATTTCGGGTATCCATAACGGAGTCCTAACTATTGGTGAAGCAGTCATACTTCTCTCACCCATAACTCAAACTCGATTTAGCAACTCTCAACGAAAGACATGAAAACAAAACATGCAAGTTTATCTCATAACGAATCAGACAAATACAAAAATTGGCCGTGTCAAAATTATGCAACTCAAACTTGCAAATTATAAGTTGAGTTTCAAATTCAAATTGTCAGCTCTAAGTCTCTAAACTCTATGCAATATTTGATCTTGGGTTGGTGAGAATTATTGGATTGAAAAGAGAGTAAGTGAGATTTTCCTTTTTTCTAGTTTTGGATTTTAATGGAAATCACAATTAAAATAAGAAGCTGTGAATTCAAAAGAATGGTTTTGGGGACCATTTTAGATTTTTATTAAAACTTATAAGTATTGACAGCTCTATGCAATTAAAAGAAGATGGCTTCAACTGGCCAAGTCTTCATCAACCAAAGCTGGATTCTTTCAAATAGTCAAGTCCCTCTCAAATGTTTTTTAAAAAAGAATTATAATTATATTATTTTAAAATAGAGACTTATGAAAAAGAGAATTCCATATAGTTCTCTGATTTTCTCGGGAACCCTACCGACCTCCCCCAAACAGTTTTGAACATGACACCCAAAATATTAAAAATAGAGGTGGTCATCGGTCTAAAACTAAAATATACTCTTAAAAGATGTATAAAAAAACACTACACAAAAGTATGACCGCTACATAACATGGGTTAACTTTTTCTTCAGTCCACAATTCTTAAGTGTGCGTTTTGAGAAGTATGCTAAAAACTCAAAATCTGATTCCGAACATGCACTCCTTACCGATTAAATACATATTAAGCTCCTTAAACCCGAATGGTAACTTCTACTCCCTAACTCAGAATATGCTTGTTAATGGTCACAACTCAAATCAATACATCACTGGCCAGCAAGAAAAAAAGAAGTAATTGACTTGTGAAATGGCCAAATGGGTAAGGTGATGGGTGATGGACCCAATATTTCATATATTCATGAATTCAACTTGAAGCTCACAAGCTAGAGTTGTGGTCATGCTTGACAGCTAGAGCTAGGGGCGGCTAGAAGTATAGGTTGGCTTCTCTATTAACCCTAGGTTACAAATTTTGTGCAAAGCTTCTAAAACTTTTGTTCTTATCCATCTTGCCATTGTGACATTGTCTTGTCATGAATGTTGTTGGTGCTACTACTACTGTTTAAGAAGGTGTTGATGGGATATGCAAATTGCAATGCAACAATGTTTTCTCCATTGTTGACTTGCTTTACTTGTCTAATTGGTCTTCACACTCCTTGAGATCTCCAACTTTGGAGTGCAAGAGCTAAGAAGCGAGCCTCGGCCTTTAGAAGGGCAAACCGAGTCGCTGACTTATTTCTCGAGTCTAGGGTCCTAGTTAACTTGAGGAGGCTATTTTCTTAATTTGAACACATGACCTCTCACAAAACAGCCTTACGGTTGTCCCAAGACTCATCTCAAAAGAACAGAAATCATATAAATGGACAAGAAAGTTGGGTATAGCCATAATCAATTTATGATATAATCAACAAAATCATATTCGATAATTACATGTTTCTACGTAGTAAAACGATGGAACTTGAAGGGGGAAACAAGGATCAAATAAGCTTGTAGTGTCAAGAAGGCTTAATTGGGAAAACCCAAAAAGCCTACTTAGCCATGATTTTGATGCAAACACAGAAACTTTCAAAAATCAAAACCCTAGGCCCTAACCATCTGGACTTCATGTATGTCTAGAGCCTACTGCATGGTTGAGGCCCAGCATGAACTTTGGCAGATCTCATCCATCAACAATTGCTCCTTGAAAAGCCCACAATTGGCTCAAAGATCCACCCATTTTGAGTATATGACCAGAACCTTAAGCAGCAATCAATTAAGAGTCTCCACAGTTGATGGAGAAAATTCCTATCAGAGTACAGGGATTTGTAGCTTATTGAGCATCCACATAATGAATTTTGTTCACTAACTAGTCCAATTCAGCTTAAGATCACTCCCGAATCCCTAATCGGTCTCTAAGTCATTCTTAGGAGCTTAACAGCAAAGATTTGTTCAAAGTCCCTCTTCAACACATTTCTAAAGCTCACATTCCTCTGAGAAGCCAAACCAATCCACCTCGAGATTCATAGTTTCTAAAACACAATGTTACCATCTCCATTATCTCCTTTGGCATTCTTTAGAAGTTATGCCGAGTTCATTCACTAGCAAACTATAACTTGCATAATCTGAGACAAGCCCTTTCTCACTTTTAAGTCTATAGATAACCTCTGGGTTTGAATGTTTACAATGCCCCTCTAGTAGAATGTTGTATGTAATGTCATCAGGAACTACTCCCGATTCAACCATTGCATCTAAAAATGTATCGGCCTCTTTCATCTTCCCTATCCTACAAAGACTGTTCAAGATCACATTATACGTTACAACACTAGGAATGTGACCACCGCTTCCCATTTCCTTGAACAACTTAACACCCGTCTTAACATCACCTTTCTTGCAAAAACCATCTATGACCATATTATACACGGCAACATCTGGTTTAACACCCGCTGCCAACATCTCCCTCAATGTTCTTTTTGCATCAACAACTCTTCCTTGTCGGCAGAGCCCCGAGATAAGGGCCGTGAAAGCCACATCATCAAGCTTGATTCCCATTTCAACCATTTCATCCCTAATTTCAAAAGCGGACTCTAAATCACCCCCCTTGCAATACCCATCTAACAATGTAGTGTACGTGAACTTGTCAGCCTTCAAATTCCTCGCACTCATCTCATCAAAAACCTTCCTGGCACCCTCCAAATCTCCGACCTTACAAAGGCCATGAATGAGAGTATTATAAGTCACTAAATCCGGCTTCACTCCTTTGCTCAACATCCGCTCATAAATTTCCATCGCCACCCTAATCTCCCCGTTCTTGCAATACCCATGAATCACCGCGGTGAAAGTGACATCATTCGGAACCAGCTTTCTCTCACACATTTCATCAAACAGTTTGTGTGCATCTTCCAACCGATCTTTCTTACACAGCGCACTGATCAAAACACTATACGTAAAAACATCAGGACACATCCCGTTCTCCTCCATGACCTTCTTCAACCTAAAACCCTCCGCCACGTTACTCGATTTACAATACCCATTAATCAAAGTATTGTAACTAACCACCGAACACAAACCTCTATTCCTAATCTCATCAAACACCATTTCTGCATCATCAATCCTATTCTCTTTACAAAACCTATGCATCAAATTATTCAAAGAAAACACATCTGGTTTAAACCCACACTCCCACATCTCCAAATAAACCACCCAAACAGCCTCCGGCGAGCTCGATTTCAACATTTTGCTAACCAAACACCGACAACCAATAACCGGAATACGAAAATCATGCATCCTAGTCAACCTAAAAACCCGAATCGCATCGGAGAAAAAACCAGATTCCGAATACGCAATCATCAAAGCATCAAACACAAAATCGGATTGAAATGTACCTCTATTCTCCACCGCGGAAGCGAACACCGAATCCGCCGAGTCCTTGCCTTTTCTGGAGACGACGAGCCGGATTAGGGTTTCAGCCTCCGAGAACCTCCGATCGGAGCTGAGGAGTTGCGCCATGGCGCAGTAAGATCCGACGGTGTGGCAAAAGGAGGGCTGCGAGGAGAGCCAGTTGAAGAAGGAGAGTATTGAATCGGCGGAGAGATGGTGCGGATTGAGATTGATCAGATCGATGACGTGACGATTGGTGATGGAAGGGACGATCCGCTTGAGAGACGCGTATTGAGGGTTTGTTCGGGAGCGGTTTATGGTTTCGGAGATTGTGGATAGTATTGGGTCTGGTTGGGGTCGAAGGGGGGGCGGGTGGTTCGGCCGCGGCGCGGGCTCCGGCGGCGGCTGCGGCGGCGGCGGCGGAGAGTACCAGGTGGAGAAGTGGTGAGGTAGAGAGAGAAAGAGACGGCGAGGAGAGAGAAAGTGGTGGGGTTTTGGGAGTTTGAGAACGGCCATTTTTTTTTTGTTCGTTACTGGTTGTTTGGTGTGTGTTTTTGGGTTTATGGAGTTTGTTGAAGGCGGGAGCGTTGTTTTCACGCGCCAAAAAATGGCGCCTAATTGGAAAATTCCAAAACCCAAAATTAAATTTGTTGGGCTCGTTGTATATAGGAAAAATGTTCAAATTGGTTCATAAATTATCCAGTTCGTGCTATTTTGGTCCAGGAACTATCAGACGTGTCATTTCAGTCTAAAAGATAGACGAAAAAGTCGTTATAGTCCAAACGTTTCCAAAAATCGAGCCCCGTCATGACATTCCGTCAAAATCACTTACGGAACCATTAAATTTTCATTAAAAAAAAATATTTTTTTTTTAAATTCCACGTCATCAATACTAAACAAATTCCGTCAGGATTTTGACGGAATGTCCAGACGGAGCTCGGTTTTTGGAAACGTTTGGACTATAACGGTTCTTTCGCTTATCTTTTATATTGAAATGACACGTTTGATAGTTCATGGACCAAAATGGCACGAACTGAATAGTTAAGTAACCTTGGACCTTTTTCCTTATATATATAATCAATATTTGGATCGGCCTGGTGAATTTGCACAAACCGTATATTATGCACAAAATGCATGTTTCTCAGGTCGGATTTGGAGTAGGTTTTGCATCTCACACTTATAAAAATAACCCAAAATTCGTATTATCAGCTCTAACTTGTTCTTGTTAGAGTTAACAATTCAAAATTCTTTCCAAATCTAAGTTGAAACAATCGATTTCGAATTTAACTCGCATGAGATGCGAGTTTTATGACACAATTAGTGTGAGTAGCGATTCTCTGTATATAAAAAAATGCACATTTGATTGTGAAATTAACTGGTCGTGGTTGATCCATACTCTTCAATGTCAAGCCGGGTTAAATATGCAAATCCATCGGATCTATTTTGTACTTTAGAGCTAGCAAAAATACACTTTCAGTAAATATAACTCTCCTAGCACATGTTATCATAAGATTCAAATTCAAAATATATGTGGAAAAAAAGAGTTATAGTAAATTAAAGTAGACAACAACCTTATTAACAAGTCATTCATTCCTCTATTTCCAAACAAAAGACAAAAAAATGTTTACAAATATGGTACCCACAAACCATTAATTAGCCTCTTGTGTTCTTTGAACATTCCTCTCAACTATATATATATAGATCCATAATATATATATATAAGAATAAAATGATGAATATATATACAATATTTGACAATTAATTTCAATAATACTCACTACCACATACCTCCAACCTTCCCCAACAATGCTGCAATAACTATTTCACAAGGCACAACATGCCTCATTCATGGTTTCTTGCAAGTAGAGCCAGCCAACCTAACCACAGGCACAACCCTATGCTTTCCCAGACGGCGATCTCCGCAGCGGCAACGGCCCATTTCCGGCCACTCTTCTCCTCGTCGCCGCCACCACCACATCCTCCCTCCTGCCACACATCAACTGAGTCCTAGGCCAAAACCCTTTCCATCTTTTCTTTTGCTTATTCATCTTCGTCGTTGTCGTTGTCATCGTCATCCCCTCTGGAGAATACTTCCCATTTTCGCCCTCGAGGCTGTTTCGGGGTTTGCTAGACTCTATAAGATAATCTAGTTGCCTCGATATGCTCTGAATTTCATAGTTATCGAGAAGAGAACGATCCTGGTTCAAATCCTGATCATGTGCAAGTTGACGTGACTCTGATTTATCTCTGACTGCACCGTTCATAGCTTCAAGCTTGTAACGCGAGGGTCTATGAGACCTAGAAGCGACCTTAAATTCGCTCATTGGCTTGCCTTCTGACCCCGATCCGCGTTGGTACCATGCCCACGCGGCCGCTTTAACAACGGCCAATTCGTCGGTAGATCCTCTACCTCTAGTTGCATGCGTAACCTTCTTTGTGTCCATGAAAATTGTTTTGAGCCTCCAAAGATGAAAAGAATATGGGAAAACATAAAGTCCCACACCAATAAAAGAAGAAAAGATTAAATGAAAGAGAAGTTGGTACTCTTTTACCATTCAAGAAAGGTATCTATATAATCTTTCTCATATGGGTATTTTCTTTGGCTGCAAATTGGTCCTTTTGTGTCAGAAGTGTATTCAATTCTCAAAATGGGCATTTGGGTCCACAAAAATTTGAAGTTAGGTTCAAGGTATAGCTTTGGTGTGGCCAATGGACTGTTCCTATTGTCTTCAAACAAGGCTTGGTTTATATTCCCTTTTGGAAATTGGCCTCGTCATACTCTCAGTATTGTACATAAAGCTGACAATTCGGATTTTGAATTAGGTTGTAAAGACTAAAGACCTAGCTTGAACCCGACCCAAAAGAACTACAGGTCACAGGTTTTACATGTTAATGTATGTACTTGTCCGACTCAATACACAAATTCTCTCAATCACAAACTTGATCCGACCCGAATGGGATTTTTCGAGCTCAAATTTCTAGCTCAACCTAACAAATCAGATTCCAAGTCGAATGGGATTGTTCAAGTTCGGGTTGATAAGATCTAACTCTAATATGGTCGTCCGACCCAAAATTAATTGGGTATATTTTGTGAAACTCAAATATAGTCGAATTTTGAGTGTTCACAAATTCGAGTTCTAATTGTTGGATCTAATTGTAAGGTAGTGTTTGTCATTTATTTTTCCCTAGATAAGGGTTGGTAAGTTTTGGGTTTTACTAAAACTCAATAGCTTCCTACAAATTCCCATCACCTGTAGTTTTGTTTCTTGGCTATTGTACAAATCTTTATGATAGTCACCAACTATTTTGAAGTGATGGAACAACCCCTCCTAAAGGTCCTAAACAACCATTCATTTTGGCCTTAGTTTGGCCTAAAGCTGATATTAGGACTCTAACTCGCAGGCACCCAAAACCCGATTCAACTTTTTGGGGTTCTAACATAAACAAATCTTATGAACTATATTGAGTTCTAGCACGAAAGTTCGTGGGTCATATTGAGTTTTTTTTTTCCATTATATAATATAGTAATCTATCGTTGCTATCATATTTTTCACCCGAAATAAGAAAGTCAAGCATATTATGATAAGTATTTTCAACCTCATAACCTTTCATATATCAAAGAAATTGACAGTTTAACTAATGTGATCATTAATTTCCCTCCAAATCACCATCACATGTTGGAAAATCCTACCTAAACTATTTACTATAAGGTGTTAGGTATCGAATGGATATGTAGAAAAGATCCAAACCACAGATAAATGAATGGTGTTTGTTAGATACATGGTGTTTGTTAGATACATGGCAATGAATCGAACAAATCACAAGTTGTCTAGTCACGTCAGCACAATGTAAAATTGATAAAACTAATAAAAGCGATTAGATTTATTCGATAATTTTGGATTTCAACTAAAAATGCATAGTAGTGGTTAGAGAAGACAATTTGAAACGCAAAACGTGACTTGATACGAACATGACACAATTTTAGCGTGTTTGGGCATCGTATGTTTATAATAGTGCAGTGTTTGCGGTAGACTTGTAAAACATGCATGAAACGATAACACAATTAATGTTAAAATAACACGCAACAATTAGCTCCCTTACGACATATATGAATTATACGAGATGCAACAGTAATTTCAGCAAACCTTAGGAGGTGTTTAAGTAAATTTTCCAGAAAAGGAAGAAAATAATACCTTTCTACATTGAAACAAGTGACTTCTGGTTGTATAGGATCAGCTGCCATTTCAACCTCAAGACTTTAGGTAGCATTTGGATTAAAACTCTGGAACGGGAATCATCTTGGATGTCATTTTCATGAACAAAAAGGTTTAATACAAACACTAATAATGAGAATTTCATTCCCGAACAAAATATAGAATCCAAATGCTACCTTAAATTCATCTTTCATCTTTTGCAATATGATTCAAACAAGCCTTTGCTTCAAGAGAACTAAACTCTGACCCAATTCATTTCCGAACTGCAAAATAATATTCATGTAAAACATACCACACCAGGTAAATCCTCAAACCCTTCCCCGAGCAAGAATCAAAGGAATCCATATGTTATCTACACATAATATGAATTATCGGTGGTTCTATATAATAAAAAATGAACCGGATTCGGGTACAAGACCCTTTACACGTAAGACCGATTGCTCAAGCAATTTGGTATCCTTACTTTGGTCAGCCGAAGAGTCTAACTAATTGAAACTTCCAAACAATGAATGGGACTAATAGTCCATATTTTAACGTCCACAAGTTGATTCAAAAAAGAACTAAAACGTCCTTTGAAAAACGCTACCCACGTGGCCTCATGACCTTTTTATATATTTTTCCCATAGTCATATGTTCCAACGTTGATGAATCAAGGTTCAGATTGTCATGGTGTAATAAAATGAATTGAAAACACCATCACGATGTAACAAGTTTACGAGTTATGACCAGATCGATTACATAATAAGCAATGTGAAGCGAATTTACCTCCCTACATGTAGAAATGCATTGGAAGAGTGTGTTCTCAGACTCAGCGAGTGAGAGTCCTTCCTGTTTATAGTTCAATAACAATAGTAGTAAGAACTCAGTAAAAGTTAAAACAACATCGTTAAGAAAAGTTCTATTACAGAACAAATTCTAACTCATAAACAGTCATATATAAAGCCTATATAATACTGGGTTACTGACCCTTGACTCTTGTTATTCTCGCTCACTGATCTCCAAAAGACTGAGAGCATCAAGAGACTGATATGTAAAAATGTCATGAATCAATTCAACTCATGTTACAAAAAGGAAGATTACAATGTGCCAGAACATAATAAGATAGCGTTTGGATTGAAAATTTTGGAATGAGTATGAGAATAATCAAAGCAAAAATGTTTGATTCTTCATTTCCATTTCCTAACAAAAAATTTAATCGAAACACTGCATGAACTTCTTAATTAGTGGTGAAATGGTATACCCTATTGATTCAACGCCTCTTTCTCTAAATGCTCATTAGGTGATGTTGAGATTACGAGTTTGCAACTATGCCAAATCAAATAAACAGAATGAAGCAATGCAGGTTCATGCCAGTAAAGCATGTTAGCGACAGAATTGGCGAGAAAACAAAAGAACAAAACAAATAGTATTACTCGTCAGTACAAAACAGTAGAAAGAACAATCATAAGATATAAAGTGCAAAGATATGAAAATTACCGAAACTAATTGCAGCAGAAGGCACATAGGTACCAAAAGAAATGATAAGCAATACTGGAAAACCCTTTAAATTAGATAAAATATAAGTAGCAAAACTGCAAGAGATTGAGAAACAAAACGAAAAAACACAACATAAACTATTATTATTTTGAAAACATGACCCCAAATGGCAAATGGGCTCTCTGATCATTATTATATTCATCAATTTGTTCTCCATTTTTTAAATAATCTGTGTTCAAAACTGAACAGAACAATGCAAATTCCCAATTTCTACGATAAAATCATCAGCTATCACTGATTCAGCTTAGGGAAATCAAGACACAAAACCGAATCGAAACCCACCAATTATCCCAACTTAGATTGATTTACAAAATCTCTGAATCTACAATAAAAATCATCAAATAACGCTGATTCAGTTTGGGATAATCACGAAACAATGTCAAAATTGGAAAGCACAGATTATTACATCTTAAATTGATTTGCAGATTCACCGTACCAACAATAAAATCATCAACTATCACAGATTCATCTTAGGAAAATCAGGAAACAAAATCTAAGCGGAAAACCACAAACTATTCCAACTTAGAATGATTTACAAATTCTCAGTTTCTTCAATAAGATCATCAACTATCACTGATTCAGCTAAGCAAAATCACAAAATAAAACTGAAATAAAAAACCACAGTTTATTCCAAAAATTTAATTACGAATTATTGATACTGGAGTAAATGGACTGCGATTCAAAAATAGTAAACATCAAATGATTTGTGTAAAGCAGGAGTGTGTTTTTGTCGCTTACTGATTCTGGAGAGTGGAATGGGTAGAGGAACTTGTGATTGTTTCTCGAGAAACGGATTTTCCTGAGAAAATTAGCAACTGCTTGTCGATCGAACATCGCTCCGATCACTGTTCAATTCGCAGCGGATTCGCGAATCTACGCACGAAGAGCTGATGGGGGTTTAGTTATGTTCTAAAACCCTTGACAGTTAACACTAAATTAACGGTTAATATAAGTTCAAAAAATGAAAATGTTTCAAATTGGTCCCTAACTAATTGGTTTTATTTCAAATTCGTACCTAATTTGATATTTGTTTCAGTTTAGTTCTTATATTATGTTATTTTATTTCGAATGATTCCAAATCATTCCGCAACTGTCAAATTAGGCTAACGTGACAAATTTTTATATAATTCTTTTGTTTACATGACACTTAGTTTAGCAAAATTTACAAATGAGACTAATTTGAGGGGTTAAATTGACGTGGCGATCACGTTCCTTAGTCGTACAATTTTGTTCCAAATTAATAGCATCACGCAGTCAGTCGGCCACGTCAACAAAAATATTCTAGAATAATTGTCATGTTAACGTAAGTGTCAGACCAACTAAGAGAATTCAAAAAAACTTGTAGCGTCAACCTAATTTGACAGCCCTGGTTCAGATTTGATCAAATTGGGACAAAATAGCATAGTTTGATAATCAAATTGAAACAAAAACTACATACTTATCAACAAGAGAGAAAAGAAGCAACAAGAGAGAAACATTATCAACAATGACATTAGACATAGAAACAAGAATCAAATTAAGCCCTTGACATAGTTATTTGATCTACAGGTGTTTTCACCATTATTCAACACAAACACATCAACAAGTGAAGAAGAAGCAACAAAGCTTCACCTTCTCTCAATCTACAAGGGCAATAAAAACCACCAAACATAACCAAAAGCTAATCCTTTTTTTTTTCTAACATAAAAATAACACAAAGGGATAGCAAAAGCTCCCTAATTGAAGCACAAAGTAACACTCCTCTTTCCCTCTTGTTTTGATGTATCCATCAAGTAGGGTTTGTGGGCTAAAATGGGTGGCTTGCTTGCTTGCTGGATGCCACTCATGGCTTCCACAGAAGTGTGGTCTCAGCAATCATAGATGTCACAACATATGGGTCCATGTTGGATGCTGGCCTCCTGTCCTCAAAATACCCCTTCCCTTCCTTCTCGGTGTCCCGGCCGACCCGAATAGACGCTCCTCGGTTCGCTACTCCCTGAAAAACAGGACATCAGATACATCAGTATGTACTCTATACTCCATCATACGACGTATGGTCGTCCCATAGGTTAGTTGGATAGAAAACAACAATGAATCTTTATGTTGACCGTAATAGGATTAGTTGTGTCGTAGATATAATATCAACACATCAAGTATGTACTCTATAATCCATAATATAAAGTCATCCCATAGGATTAGTTGTGGGTTATTTGTGTGGCAGATACAATATAAATACATCAGTATGTACTCTATACTCCATCACACGTATAGTTGTCCTATAGGGTTAGCTGCATAGTATGCATAAAGTGAAAACGACAATGCACTGTTATGTTGACCGTAATAAGGTTAGTTGTATGTTATAAAAATATCAATACATCAGTATGCACTCTATACTCCATCATATGTATAATCGTCCTTGTATCCCATATGGTTAGTTGTAGACAATGCAACGTCACGTTGACTGTAATAGACTAGTAGGGTTAAGTGTGTTATAGATATAATATCAATATGTACTCTACACTCCATCAAAGATAATGACATGTTCTTAATAATGGGCCCAGGTTATTTGTAACATATATTTTGTGAAAACGACAATACGTCGCTATGTCCTTTATACTCCATCAAAGGTCAGGACACATTCCTTACAAAGGTCCTATTTACTCCATCAAGGGTCAAGACACATTGCTTGCTACAATGGTCCCAATTATTTATTTGGGTTAGTTGTGTTGTCTATATGGTGAAAACAAGGATTCATCATTATGTATTCTATGCTCTATCAGATAACACGACGCATTCCTTGTGATTGTTGCAAAATTGTGAGCGGGAAAGTAAATTGTCATTGTATTTTCTTTCTTACCCATAAGAAGGTGTTGATGTCAGCAGTCTCGTGCTTTCCGGTGAGCCGGCGCTCGTTTCCTTCCCCGTACGCTGCAATGTGCTCCTTGTGCCTCAGTCCGAGCTTTTCAATTGCTTTCTTGATGATCTCGTAGCCTCCCTCGGCTCTCATCGACTTTGTGCTGAAATACAAAGTTACATAATCCATCAGCATAGACTATTATATATGGAGATCCGGACCTAAATTTGGGGACAGTCGAAACCGATTTCAAATTGCATAAATAGACCCGACAGATTTTGGATCGGGTCGAGCAAACCAGCACTTACTCACACAGGTCTGAGCCTCTAGTGAGTAGAAATCGGGATAGGTCTTTCCAACCCGAACTCCCCAACCCAAAACCTGAGTTGCAAGTTCTATATGTCTTTGTAAGAGACGAAAGAGAGACTAAAATTATATACGTACCTGTAGTTTGTATGTGCACCGGCACCATTCCAGTCACCCTGGTGAGAAGAAAAAATAACCGAGAAATGTAAGATAGAGCGCAAAACAAGTTTCGATAAGGAAATAAAGGGAGAGGTAGAGATCTAACCTGAATAGGCTTGGGGTCGAAGGAAACGACGACGCCAGCAATCTCGGTGATCCTCTGTGGATACACAAATTACATATATCAGAATATACTAAACAACAAAGTTGTTTCCCGGAAAAACAATAGCCTTAGTAAGATACATTACCTCGAGAATGTACCTAGAAACCCACAACTCGTCTCCAGCTGAGATACCGACTGAAGGACCTACTTGGTATTCCCACTAAAAAACAAACAAAAATTCAGCAATTTGTTGTTCAATGAATTAAATCGCAATGTAGAAGCCTAAAATGAGGCCTCGTCGTTTTACCTGTCCTGGCATGACCTCTCCGTTGATTCCACTGATGTTAATACCAGCAAAGAGGCACGCTTTGTAGTGAGCGTCCACAATGTCGCGACCAAAGGCCTTGTCAGCTCCAATCCCGCAGTAGTAGGGTCCCTAATCAAACACATCAAAACGCTTCAAATACAGACCACAGTAAAAGATCAGGAGTTACAAGTACTGTTTAGATTATAATTTTTGTTCGGAGATGGGAATCTTGGGACCTTTTGGTCATTGAAACTTAATCTCATTTTCAATAGCGATTCTTGTCCCCATTTCAAGATTTTCAATCCAAACACTACCTTAAGCTCTAGAGTTAAGCTTGTTTGTTACCTGGGGGCCGGGAAAGCCGCCAATGGGCCACCCCAGTGGCCAGTTAACCTCCTTCTGCAACAAGGTGTACTCCTGCTCTATTCCATACCTGTTTTTCAAAATAGATTCGAAAGTTGTTAGAGTTCAACACTATAATTGGGTCCTCGGCTACACAAAAAGACAAAAATGGGCTTGCACGTAACGGGATGCTAGAGTATAGAACCACAACATGACACTCTAAAGACTCTGAATGAGAATCTTCAATGCCATTCTCACAACAAAAATCTGAATACAAATATGAACGATGAGAATCACATCTCGTTCTGATTCTTGATTCCCCTTTTATAGACAAAAATTCTAATTCAAATACCTAGATGTTGTTATGAGAATATAAATCTATAACAGTACACTTTAAAGAGTAAACACTATTCTTAGGCCAATTTTTAATTATTTTTAAGATTATCCAGATGACAATGGAAACTCCAAAGATTCTTTGGTGGTGTTTGGATTAAAGATCTTGAAATGGGAATAAGAATCAAAAAACAAAAAAGAGAATCACATTCCAAAGCCATTCTCATGAGTCATGACCAAAAAAATCACAATCCGGAAAGGAACCATGAGAATCTCATTCTCATTCTTGATTCACATTCTTAAACAAAAAGTTTAATCCAGACGCTACCTTAGCGATGTTATGAGAACATAAAACAACACAGCACTCAAAAGAATCTTCCGAGGAAAATGAAATTTTAAGGAATCTTACATAGTGTTCGGATCAACAAATATGAAATGAGCATCAAAAATGGGAATGGGAATCTCATTCTCGTGACAAAAAAATTGAATTCAACCATGAACTATGAGAAACTCATTCTCATTCCCATTCTGATTCTTGATTCTCATTCCTGAACAAAAAATTTAATGCAAACACTAACTTAACGAGTTAGTGTAAAACTCTCATTCTCATTTCCGTTTTGATTCTTTATTCTCATTTCTGAACAAAAGTTCTGATCCAAACACTACATTGTTGTGAGAAAATACGTACCATGGCACTTCAGCAACAACATCAGGATGGCTAAAAACCTTAGCAGCAGCAGCTCTCTTGTTGGTTGGAATTGCAACACCTTGTGGAGTGTAAGCATCACACATGACCTAAGCAAAAATACAATCAAAATCAATCACATACTATATTTGGAAAAATGACAACAAAAGAAACAACACACAAACTTAGTGCACACAACAAGGAACCTACAAGAATGTGATTGCCTCTCCTAAATGGATCCTTGAAGATTGCTTGTGGACTGTTTGAACAAAACAAAACACACACATAAGAATCAACACACAATCACAAGAATCAACATACAAACAAACACAAAAGCCAAACAATGTGAGCACAAAGTGAAGAAAAGGTCTCTTACTAGAGGATCACTTCGCTGTCCTTGCCGGGAGCTTGGCCGGTGCTGGAACCGTCATAGTTCCATTTTGGTAGCTTGGAAGGATCGCTCACCGGACCGGAGAGAGTCTGCAAATATAGAAAAATAAAGAACCTAATGAGTAAAAATAGCAAGAACAGCAAAAAGATTAGGTCATTTCTAAAAGGGGGGAATTTTAATTACTCTAGCTTTGCTCCTAAGATCCATTCCAGATCCACCAATCCTGTAAACACAATAAGGAACAAAAACAAAATCATTAACAATTTGCAAAAATGGAAATCACAAGCAATATACAAAAGATCATGACCAAAAATTAAAACTATATATTTATGTAATTTATCAGAGGTTTAAGAACATGTAGGTGACCCAAAAAAAATATATAAAACCACTAATTGGTATGGAATCTGGCAAATAATATGAGAAATAAGCAATGATCTAGATGAAGGTATACTAAGCAAAACCATAACCTTCCAAAAATAGAAACTCCATAAAGGTCAAAGCTTTACATGAACAGCTAGAAGATTCAAAAACCCAAATTGCTTGGTTGTTCACAAGACACAAAGCAACAACAGGTAAAATAAAGCACATCCATTACCAAACAGCAATAAAAACAGAGCTTCAATAGCCTAGAAAGTTACTTTCTAGGCAACCAAACAAGGTTGATGAGGGAAAAAAGAGTAAGCGTTTCCAGAAATCTGAAAAAACCCATCACTCACTGACCAAAAACCCATCACTCACTGACCGAAACGAGCAAACCCGTTACTAAGCTAGTACCAAAACTGCAAGAAAAACAAAGCTTTAACAACAAAGAAACATTTTCTCTTCACTTTTCTCGGCAACCAAACAGGGCTGACGAGGAAAGAAGAGCAATAGTTACCATAAATCAGAAAAAACCCATCACTCACAAACCAAAACAAAACAAACCCATTACTAAAACAGGAAGAAAAACAGAGCTTCAACACCCCACAAAAGTTTTAAATTTTCCACCCCACTTTCTCAGCAACCAAACAGTGCTTATGAGGAGAAAACAGCAAGAGTTTCCAGAAATCTGAGAAACCCATCACTCACTAACCAAAACAAAACAAACCCATTACAACACAAACATAGTTACACACAAAAATCATAAACAAAACAGAAACGAAAAAAAAACAGAGGACGATGATTTAGGGAAAAAAACTGACCATATGTACTCGGCGATCACCTTCTCGGTGGTGTCGGAGAGGTCAAGGTTGATGAGATCTGTAAGCAAAGCCATTTCTTGCAGAAATTGAAGTGAATCTTCTTGTTCACCTACTTTTTGGGATCGATTGTGTTGCAGAGCAGAGCAAGCAAGTGTTGGCTTTATAATGGGAGGAAGATGAGTCCTTGTTGTCTTTGTTGATATTATAAAACAATTTTTTACTATTTTTAAATATTTTATTTCACAAGAAGAAGTACAACAATTTATTTAAAATATATTAAATCACTAAATAGTAAATATGACATGTATGTTTCAATAAATTTGTTACAATTACCTCCAAATAAATCTAAAATAACTTTGCAAGATGTTTTGTTTGTTGGTGTAACGGTAAATAATTAGCAATTATAGCTATTTAATGTGGAAAATAACACAATTTGATTGTTATTGAATAGATTAGGACTACCTAATACAGTTATTTGTTTGCTGGCGTGACAATACACATTTAGCGATTGTATAGTTTGTTCTTGCACGACATTACAACTCCCCCAATATAATATGTTAACGATATGGTTTGTTATATTGTCTATTGGGATCCTCAATTTGTTGGTCGTTTGATTGTCATTTGTCTTACCAAATGGCGCTTGCTCGGCCTGACAATGGGCATATGTGTCGTGGTCAACATGACGGGCTTCGCTCAACCTTGTGTGTTTTGTTCAATCTACCCGATTTTTTACATTGGTCGACCGGTCTTTTGTTTTTCTAATATCTCTACGCTCACAAAAGTAACATTAATTTTCTTCATTTTTTTTAACTTCAATTTTTAAAATATTTTTTATAGCTATTTAGTAAAATTAATATTGTGCACATAAGTTGACTCATGTCATGATACCAGTATTGTGTAATAATAAACTAGCTATACCTGTAAGCATTGTTTTAATTAAAGTGTTTATTTAGTATGATTATTTATTTAATATTTTGGAATAATGACATGTATTAAATAAATTAAAATAGGAAAATATTAATATATAAAAAATAAAGTGGCCATTCCAAGAATCGGAAAGTGGTGCTGATGATACCTTGTGGAAAAAGAATCTAAATCACGACAATTTTTATTATTTATTACCGGCTAATTGCCCAACCGGTTATTCTTGTTTTTTAATAATAAAAATTATTATTATTATTATTATTATTTGAGATTGTACCAATCACATCCGATAATTAATCGAATTGAGACCATTGAGATACACTACACGGTCATCAATCTGTTCAAAAGTTGTGTCTAGAATAATTTGGATATGTTTGAATTTTGGTGTGCAGTTGGATTTGAGCAAGTTGTTTTCTGGACTAACTCATGATACCGTTTTAAAGATAAATTTGATTCAATTTGAAAATTAGTTTGGTTGGGTTTCAAGCTTTTACGGGTATGAATCCAAATTGTTAGCTCTACACCTTCTATATTATTCATTTAAATTTTACACAATAAGTTATAAAAATTTACAATTTTTACTATTAAATGTGTTACTCGACCCAGTAACTAATTTTATTAAACGGATTAAATGTGACGATCGAGTTAATACACAAACCACAACAATATTATGAAAAAAGAGTTGAATTAGCTATTACGAACACAAGTTGAACTCAAAATCGATATCGTATTTGTGTAGAGTTACTATTTATGATCCATATTGTAACTCCCCAATTATTTTCAAGCAAAAAGCTAAAACTCATATGGTCAATGGGGTTTGTCTTCTTCATTAATAATAGTAAAAGTCTTGTCTTTGGATGAGCTTGAATCATGGAGAGATTTAATGGTCATTAAATATTTTGGACCTTTGTAAAATTACATTTTCCATAATTGTCTAAAAAATAGTATAAAATTACAATCCGATCCTTTGTCATGCAATTAAATATAATTTTTCATTTGTTTTGATTATATATAGGTTTTACAATATTTACATACGAATTTGTAATAAAAATGATTGACATAACAATATGCATACATGTAGGCATGAAGATTTGAGTTATAACTCGTGACGCGGCAAGAAATTAAGTAAATCTAAATTCAAGTTGATATAGATTAAACCGGTTGTTTTGAATCTAAGTAATTAGACGTATTATTTTGTGTCATGTCATGTAATTCGATCCATTAGCATACAATTGAACTTTCAACTCACCACTAACCCGAATTGTTATTCTTATGTCACAACGGGTAATTCGGACCAACAACCCATAAAACTGATCAACATCCAAAACCATCTTGAGGCCAATCCGATCTGTTTCAACAATTTTCGAGTACGATTTTCCTGTAAAGCGTGCAAATCAAATCAGATAAATCCACAGGACTATTCACATTTACATTAGAATATAGTCTAATCCGATCCAAACTTTGAACGAGTCTAAACCCTTTTTGGGTCGGATTCAAGCTAAAATCTATATACCAATTTTAAAATTAAAACGGCTCGAAACCCAAATTTGTGATTAGCACAAACCCACATAGCTTAGCAATATTTTTATTCAAATAAAATAATATAATCATGCAAAAATAAAATAAAATAGCTCTAATCATCAAGAGTTGGCTTTAATCATGCCGGTTGGTTATTGACACCTAACCAGTCATTTTCCAAGCTATTATTATTATTTTATTTTGGTGGGTTGGTCGTGGGGTAGGTGACACGAGTATTTATTAGAACACCAAATACTTGTTAGTACATGAACAAAATATTTTTAAACTTTTTTCCTACCTTCTCTTAATATATTATTAGTTTAAAAAAATTACGAGTAAATTAATAAAATATAATACTGTTTTGTTAATTATTTCGTTAACAAATTGATCAATTCACGACACATCAACTACATGGGAGCAAGAGGTATGTGGCAGTAATAGCGGTTGCATTGAAGAATAATGATATGGTTCGGTCGGAGTCCTTAGATCATATTTCGAATTTGTTGCCGAATCAGATTACAGATCTGGTGGTGGCAATGAGCGGTTTGCAAAGTCATTTACATGGTCGTTTCAAGCTCAAAGTGCAATCTTTATTAGTTGTTTGTGCTCTTCAAGCTGATGGGGAAGATTCAAGTATGTTCGGTTTAATTATCTATGATATTTTAGTCATTGTGACTCAATTTGATAAAAAAAAAATTTGCGGATTGGTCTATAAACCGAGTGCCCCACGAATTAGCTAAATTATTAATCTTATGATCAAATTTGTCTTAGCGAGTTGATCTTTAAACCCCTAATTTTATATCGCGGTTGTTATTTTCCCATTTGATGTAAAAAAAAATATATTACTATATGTGCCAAATTATAATCCGCTTATATTTAATTTTATAGCTTATCATTGTCACGTCACGTGACTAGGGGTGTTCATTGAGACAACTTGTTCAGCCGGTAAAACTGAAAATGTGTCAATGATACGACACCGTTCCATGGATTACGGCGCGTCTATCCACCGACACGTGTCAATGCCTCAAAGTCTCCGCTGGAAGCGCTACGTTCAGTACGTTGTGGGCCCACAAGCAGATGGTTGAAACTTGAAAGTTCAAACTACCTATCAGATAGTTGCTTACCACCACATCCTTGGAAATCAATCCACGCGCCAATTTGCGCGTAAAGTTAAATAACCCTTTTTTTTAAGTGAGTTTTTTTTTTGAGTGAGTTAAATAACCTTTATTTTCATTGTTTAATTTTTTCTTATCCAAAATTGTACAAGATTTTGGAAATGATCCTTAAAAATGGTTATACACTAATTTTAATGTATACAAAAATAATATTATTTTGTGGTTCTAACTGGCTCAAATATGTTGATTTCAATCTAAGAGGTGAAGGCTTTAATTGTGATCAAAACTCGAATGAGTATTAGTTTGGGTGTGGTAAAAAAGCTTAAAGGTGTCAATTGCGAGTGTGCAGACCCGCTCAGGAACCCCATGGTATAAACAAACAAAAAAATATGTTGATTTCATGTCGAACGCGAGTTTACTTTAAATACATCATAGTTAAGATAATTTTCTTTTAAATATTTTTCATACATGTATTATGATTTTTATCTTTTGACCAGTCTAAAACTCAAAAGAACTTGACCAAATTATGCGTCGGGGTAGGTTCATCATTAAGATTTTATGGGCCAAGTCGGACAAATTCACATATTTTACATGTAAAATTCAAGCTGTAACATCTTTCAGATTAAACATAAGTTTTTCCGATATAAGATAATAATTTGAACCTAAAATCCGAGTTACCATCTCTCAGTGAACCGCACTATTTTCCAATTGAATGGTCCAAATACAAAAAAAAAGAGAATAAATTGGTATGTTAAAACTTGTATTTTTGAACCATTTTATGAGTGCATAAAGAATTAATATATAGGGAGTATATATTTTAATTTACGTATGTGATTTTGTTTTGGATTTGGAACCCACGCGCTTGAGACAGCGATTGGGAGCCACTAGCACTGCCTAGAAATTCACGCCACTAAGGTGCACACGTGGCGAGATCGTGACAGGGCAAGAAATGATCATAAACATCCTTAAATGACATAGTTATTGACTCAATTAAATACACAATGCTAATCTTTTGTTAGATATGTCAACCTGTCAGAGGAAAATGAATCTAAGCCAAACAAATGAGGTGATGACACCTCATTAAAATTAATGCATACCCGCTCAAGTGAATTGGT
>JAYMTF010000051.1:0-63562 GCA_036897485.1 Pelargonium nanum
AAAGAAAGCAGCTCGAACTACCGACCCAAGGATTCTAATTCATCCGATCAACTACTTTCTTTTAAAGAAAGCCTTGAACCTATACAATTCAAGGAAAAGAAACCTGATCAAACCTACGCAATTCCATTCAAATAAAGCCATTGAAACTAATTGATATAATTGATATACTGCTAATATACTTCATAGGGATTATCTAAACTCAGTTCCTACTTTTCATGCTACAAATTGACTGACATTTATCTAAGTGATTTTATTCTTCACTTTTTTGTCTGTAGCTCTCGCGTACATACCTATTTTAGAATTATAAGGGTTGCATGTTCTCTATACAATATACAAAAACTAAGGCAGCTAATACAATCCATACCATCATCCTAGCTACAAGGGTAATACCAAAACAAGTATGAGTAGGAATAAGAGTTTTATAAGGTTTTTTAGGTACGAAGTCTAAGAGCCCTCTGATCCCAGCAGTCAGTAGGTTAGTACATTCAAAGAAAGCTGCCTTGTTAAAAAAGGGGGTTAAAGTTTACCATAACTATTCGCATTCCGGCACTTACCAAATTAAGGCACGCGAGAACTTCTTACCTTTATGAGTACTTTTTTGTACGAATCCATTATCTTATACACGATAGAATACGAAAACTAAGAGATCTCTTTCGGAAAGGAGAACTCAAATTCAAATAGGCCCTTTTATAATGTAGTTCTATATCTCTAATTTTTTAATAACCCGGGTTAAGAAATGTTATAATTACCCATTTGAAAAAGGCCCTATACTGGCCCTATTATATTAATCATAGCTAAAAAGAGTCACACAAGTTCGCTGGGATCGCCATAGCTTTCCTGGATGTAAACATATAATTGAAAGGAGCAGAGTTAGTCTAGTAAGAGAAGAAACAAACCCCTTTTGATATCAGGTTTCCACTAATACTAGATTTTAATACAAAACAAAAAAGAAGGAGATCACTTTGTGTTCCTTTTTTAACTTTAACTCAGTAAGAAAGCAGCTATAAGCTATCTGAAACTCTTCTATTTTTTACTAGGAAGTCTTCTTTTAGCAGTCAGGGCTTTGATTTGACTCTTTATTGTTTCCTAAAATGAGTACTTTTTACTGTCTACGTACCCATTATAGAGCTTACAGAGTGGGTATATAAATAAAAGGTCGGATTTCCATTCTATTTAAGTTTTAAGTGATTCTTTTGATGCTGCTTATTATCCTTTTAAGATACCTAATCCATATTCAGATACCAATATAGAAGCACTTGATACTCTTAGTCTAGTTTTTACGATAAAGAATTCGACAAAACCACGCTCTCCCTAAAGAGTAATCGGTTTGAATCATCAATTCTAAGTAGTTAAAACATTTGCACATCAATAACTAAACATAGTGTTAAAGCTGTCCTAGACAAGTAAGGATAAGAGTCAGAAGAGTTTATTCCCGTATCGAAAATGACCAGACTACTACTAGAACTTTTTAGTTTCTTCGACTATTAAAACTCAGGGTAATTCATGGCTATATAAAATTTGTTGGAGAGTTTAGTAAAATTTATAAACTTTGTGGAAAGCCCTTGTCTCAGGGGCCGAAATATAGATTATCAAAGGTTATATGTTCAACTCGAGGAACTCTCCTAAAGATTGCCTTAAATTCAAATTTAGGAGTGTCTACCTTCTCCGTTTTCACTGTTAAAAAGAACATCAAGTTAGCTCGATACAGTACAAATTTTTGCTTAGTAAATTCGCTATGTTTCCTTTTTTAGAAAAAGGTACAAACCATTTTCTAGGAATACAAGGGTTTCTAAGCGTAGTGAATTGGAGGCTTTTATATACACTTTATTTGGTTTTATATTTCAATAAAGGAAATTTGATACTAATTATTTCTGTTATTAGTCTGACATCAATACGTCTAGGCATAAGGGAAAAAGGGCCCAGGTATTGTGTAGCTACTTTAGTTCTCAACGAGTTTCAAGTACATTACGGGACTCCTTAGATATTACTTTCAAAATAGGTATCCCGGGGCTTGAACCTATGAAGGTAGGGTTGGAAGTCTGTCGGTCTAACTTTTTAAGGTAAGGTTTTGTTATAAGCTAAAGAAAAGAGTCATTGACTCCACAAGGAGTTCCTTTATTAATAAAATATTAGACATCCTATATTTCTTAACTGGGATTTACTCCTATATTAAAAAAGATTTGATTTTGTACATTATTGTAAACTTAGAATGCCATTAGTTCAAAAGTTGGTTATACGAATAATGCTAGTAGAAAATACTATACCAATGAATTTCCTGCGGGGAATTAAGACAGCAAAGAAGTAAGTGTAAGAAGGGAAAATCCACAAGTTAAATTACGAGCATAGGAGTGTGAAATATATCTCCTCTTCCTGATTATCATTTACTATGAATAGAATAAACCAAGTTTTTGTTGCAGGTTGTATTTTTTTTAGAAAAATGTAGAATACCGTATAATGGAAACTTCCCCTCAAACGAGTAAGTGTAAGAAGGGAAAAGAGTTGTAAATCAAAAGGGATAAAAAGAGTACCATAATTTGATAGTCCCTTACTTTCTTTAAAAGAATCTACTAAGCGAAGGGTGACCAGAGTTACGTCCATTCACAATTTTGAATACTTGCTGCCTTTTATTTACGTAATAGAAGTCACTGGATACAAATAGAATACTTTATGTCTTTAGGTGTTGTAAACCCCAAAATACTGTTATATCTAAAGAGTTTTTTGCTAAAGTAGGACGGAGCCATCTAGAATAGTAATTCAAGTAATAAGGGACACTTATTTTCCGAAAAAGGGTAAGGGATTCCTTAACCAATAAAAAATTTTTATTGGTAGAACACTTGTAGAAATTCATGGAAGGCCCTTGGTTTCCAGCAAATGGAGTAGAGTGAAAGCCCTTTTCCAGTTGTGGGCGGTCTTAGGTGTAAAGTGGTCTATACTAAGATTCTTAAGCATTAACATGCCTCCGTTCCACTTCAGTCGGGTAAAGCATCCCCTATACTATTAAGGTACTATCCTCTATACACTAATAACAACAAACTAATAAGAGTAATCTCCCTTAAACCACAATACTTATTAATACTATAGAATAAGTAATACGGTACCTACAATAAGTCTAGTAGGAAATACTAACAGCACCAAGAAGAAGACTCAGACAACAAAGAAGAGTATAGCTCTAAAGAAAAGTATACTGATACAGAATAACAAACTGGCTATAACATATAAGAATATATGAAAGGTATGAAAGTAAGACATTAACATTAAGTCAAAGTCAATAAAAAGAAGTCTGTGTATGTGTTATCTCTGTTCTATCTTATAATACAGATTCTATTTTCTACTAGCTGCTAGACTTCTTTTTCTACCTCCCAAGAATCCTAAGAATAAGAGTGATGATAGAGGAGGCACTCATAGGGTAAACTACCATCTCAAGATCCCGGTTCGCCCCGAATAAAGAAAGGGTTTTAAGCCTACTTTTAAAGTACATGAGACTCCTGATGTATTTTCTAAATAGAAGATATTAAAGTTCTATCAATTAGTGTTGTAAATTTTGAGGATTCCTCCTCTCTTACACTTGCACAAAAATTAAAAGCTAGAATAAGGGGAGTACTTAATTTTAAAACTCTCTGTATGGCCGTTTTCGTGAACTATAACCTTGTTTGAATAATACAGATTTTATACCACAAGGTCAGGGATAAGGTTTAATAATTCCTTCAACTCTATGGAGGGAGGGGTTTGCTGATAATTTTGGAAGGTGTTCTTTACCTTTTGTAACAAGCTGTTTGGTCGGGTATAGACAAGAGCACTGCTCTCTCACGTTTAGCTTTTTAGCGGCCTAAATTTTGTAATTTTTCTGTCTTAAAGGTTGAAAAAAGCTCCCAAAGCTATTTATACAAAATATAAAATAGAAAGAAGTAAGGAATCTCAGATAAGGGAAGCGACTAATACAAGGTATGCTTTTAATAATACTAGAATAAAAAGAGAGCTTTTACTCGTTCTAATCCAAAGAGTATACTATTCACTTAGTAGAAGAGTCCTCTATTTTAAATCTCTGAAAGATTAGTAAAATAAAGTAAAATTAGATATTGACTTCCTCTCTCGGGTTTGGTACTCGGTAATACAAAAGCTTCGTCCATAGAAAGTCATAGGTTCGAGTCCACTTATTATAGCCGCGCACAGAAGTAACACAAGCGTCCTTCTTAAGTAGTAAATTTTTTTTTAAGAATTTATATAAGTTCTTACACGATTTGATTTTTTGGGAGGATACTTTTTTACAAGGATTAGCACTCGGCTGAGAAATACGTTTGAGTAGCTAATTACTATCTGTGCTGCCTTACCGAGTTGTAGTCTTCTATCAAAGCAATAGCTTTGTATTTGAATTCTACTACAGGAGGCTTTTATAGGTAGAAATTTTGTTTTTTTGTAATAACCTAGTTAATCGGTAAACATTGGTATGCAAAATCCTCCTACAATAAAAATGAATTGGATTTGGTAAAAAGCTTCTAAAAAACTGGGTAATAAAACCTTGGAAGCCCCTTTTATTTACTATAATTTTAAAGTATGCCATGTGACCCGAGACCCCTACCCGAACCCTCTGGTATTAGAATTCTTGAATTGCTGCTACTTGTAAGGATTTTTATTAAATCACTCTTATGTCTTAAATTTGAATATACATTTCTTTTTTTAGAAAAACCATCACTGAACTAAAAATCCAATAACACAAAAATGAAAGGTTAAAAGGAATAGAGCTTATGCTTTTTTGGTTTCTATATCACATGTATTATAAATCGCTCAATAGAGTAGGAAAGATACTTAATTACTAAATTACATAGACTGTTCCTTCGTTTGGATAAGATCCCTTTAGAAGTAACTATGCATTTGTGACACTAAATTACTAGTATTCCTGGTGGAATTATAAATTATAGCTATTCTTTGTTAGATAAAGTTTTCTACTTACCCAGAGTTAAAAAGATTGTTTTCAACTTTCCTTTTTGATATGACATATGGAATTAGTTTGCCCGAAAGAATTGAGTCGCCATCTCTTTTACAAGCAGCACAATAGGTATCCCTGGACCCAGCAGTACTCAAAAAAGACGGGTAACTGGTAGACAGCATAAACTTTAATCCAGAGGCAGTATCCAGATAAACAAGATTACACCTTATATTGTTATCGAAAGGGGCCTCCCCCCAAAAAGATAACAACTAATCTGCATAAAGACCCCTCTCAAGGTTCGCGCTTAATTCCGTTGCTGAACGCCAGTCAGGATACGGGTATTTAGAGTCCCGTAATTTAATCCAAAAAGTAATATTCCAAATTCTTAGCAGTTAAAATTCTTATTATTATGGATAGCTGTCAGTTAATATTTCTCATAGAATAAAATACAAGAGTGGTTGGGTAGCCAAAGGTTAGGTGTATAATTGTAATTTATAACTGTACTAAAATATACCAGAGGAGTTGTGTTCCTGAAATAATTTAGAGGATTCCTAGATAAAAGGGTATGTAAAATACACTTAAAAAAGAAATTCAACTTAAGGGAAGCTTGGGTTTTAGCCCTCGTAAGATCCTGCAAAGTTATAATATTATTTGCGTCTAGTTTATCTTTGTGAGTGTTATTAGTTTCTCCCTTTACAAGAGTGAGTATGAGTTTTAATAAGATACACGCACTTTTGGTTTCCTTCTTATGGTGATCTAAAAAAATAGTATTGGTCTTTTCTTTAAAGGTTCTACCTCACTTAAAATTCTATAAAATATCTGTTACATAAGTTTTTACTATTCCTATCGCTATAAACCCAAAATTAACTTCTCTTTTACATTTTAATAAATCGAGACTTTAAGAAAAGTTCCCTCAATACTACCAATTCCAAAGAGAATATCCATATTACATTACTGAAAAACTAAAAATTTTTATCTTTCTATTTGAGGGACAAATACTAAAAGGGCTGGGCACTTAGAATTGAGACTTACTATCTTCCAGTCAAAAAGTTAAGGAAAATACCTTATAAAAAGATAAGAAGCAGACTCTCTCTAAATACTCCAGCTTCCTTTTCTAATTCGTACAGCCGTGGACTACTACTCTTGATAGACCTGTACTATAATATTCATCATATAAGACTGTGACTGCCTATAAGCAAAGATTTCTGTTACAAAAGGATAGTGTAACAAGTCTTAATAGCTATAGGTGCTTCTATTAATTTTAAAGAGAATAAATTCCCTGTAGAAACCAGGTTTCAGTTGACTGAGAAATGCCCTTTTTATAGGTGTATCACTTCCCAGATATGAATATTGCCTACTGAAAATTTCTTAGATCTTATTTTTCCAATATATTTGCTCTATTAAGGTCTGTCCAACTCCTATAGAAAAAACTAACCCTATATTCCTTCCCGGCGCGAGACCCCCAGCCTTTAATTTATTAAAATTACTGAGGAATTCCCGCTGAGTAGAACTCCTTGTGTAAAATGTCAAAGCCTATAAAAAATAAGGGGTACCCGAGACATGTTAGATAACTTTTTAGTTTAAACTAGGTTATAGATTCCTAAAATCAGTAAGGGGAAGTTTACCTTATAGATTTTGCTTATGACTAGACCCCGATCCCGCAAAGAGAGTAAGAGCCTTTGAGATTCTATCATATAAAAAGGACTCTACTTCTATAAGTTAAGAAGGTTTATTAAAAGAGCTCTTATTTAATAATGTAAAAGATTTGTCTCTTTTAACTTGCATCTACCAAGTCTAGGGAACAAAAGAAAAACTTAAATATCTAAAATAAGTATATTCTAAGTCCTCTTAGTAAAAAGGGTTTAAACCACTATTAATTCTAAAGCTAAACCCTTCCTGTAAAGCACAAGAGCTATACCTGGTATTAAAACAAGCACTTTTTAGATTCCCCATTAAGGACTAACCCAACACTTCACTATAAGTTTAAAAAGTAAAATTCATGTATATACCTTACATCTGGTGTGCTAAAATAAAAACACTTAGTATTCCAGTTATTTGTCAAGGATCCTATTTAGTTTAGAAAAATATAGATAACTAACGCGAACAACCAAAAAGGGGTGCTCCTTTTTTGCAGAACCTCTTAAAAAGTTTCTTCTACCATATCACTAAACATCAAGGCATGTCCGCTCGTTATAAAAGTGTTAATATACTCCCAACTATTACATAGAAGTTAAACAAATATGGAAAGCTTTAATAATTTGCTTTGGTTAGAGTATACTAATATCCACAATTAAAATTAAGGGGGCGCTCATAATTAGGCAGGTTTCTAGTTCTAGAAGGATTTTTCCTGAAACTCAAGTTTTCCTACTTTAAGCATTAGTACTAGATTCAGTTTGGCTCTCATACTGCAATTATAAGAACTTCAAGGAGTCGATTGGTTTTGAAAACCGCTTGCATTATTATCTCTACCACTATATCGTATCTTTAATTATCTTGCTTAATAGATAAGTAAAATACTATGGTTCAATTAGAGTTCCCTGCTAAAAAAATATTAGTAGTTTTTAATATGAGTTTCGTAAGAGAGAGTTAGCACTAAGAATAGGGGGTCCCTTCAAAAAGAGCTTATTTCTTTTTTAGTTTAGTAATAAATATTAGATTAAAGTACTTCGGGATATTAGAGCCTTCTTTTTTGTAATCATCAGTTTAGCTTTGACTTGGTTTACGTCTTATTATTTTCTCAAGAGTTAGTTTTATCTCCTTACACAAGCCCCTTGAGTTAGACTCACAATTCGTACACAACTAACGGACTTCTCTACCCTATCTTACAACAGCCTCAATAGCACCCGCTTCTACTTAATGCTTATTTTTTTAGAGTTATCCATTTATAAACTCAACGGTTTAAGAGTTCTATTCCTACATACATTTTCAACCTAGATCTTTTGCCTTAGATATAAGTAGAATAACATCCTAAGGGTAGATAACAGGTCTATTCATAGGATTACAAGAAATTACAAAAGTCTAAAAAAAACCTTATAACATTTCCTTAAATTTTATCAAAAAACTATTATCTTAATAGAGCTGATATTACCCCGCTTGAGCACCGTGCTTGAGTGCGTAAACTTTTTTATTAAAGGAAGCTCACTTATTGGATTGTGATAAATAATACTTGCAGTTTCCCCGGACTAAGATAGATCATAAATCTATATTCGCAGAGGTTTTTAAATAGCTACACATTTCTCTGAATTCTTTTAGAAAGTCCCTGTTTTTGAAAGACAATTAAAGACAAAGAGTTCCGTACGTTTTGTATTTTAAGCATTCACAAAAAGCCAAGTAACACCTATATTAAAAAATCTAATCAGTAATTTTATCCTACTTTTGCGTACGTATCTTGAACCCTCTTTAAAGTGGAATTTAAAGGTCTTTTTGTCTAATAAGTTGGAGTCTATATACTTCTTTTAAGACCTAGAATTAGAGTATAAAATACCTAACAAAGTAAATTCTTAAGTCCTAATTTAAAATATCTACTATCACCAACCCTGGGTTACCCCCATATCTAAAGAAAAGAAGTAAAAGCGAGTCCTTGAGTAATTCCTAACGCGTAGTATTTTGAGTAGGAAAGAAGTGATGATTAACAGGAGTTCAAGTGATTCTCTTGAGTGAAAGCAAGGAATTTTTAAGGAGGAGAAGCTTATCATTTTAAGTGGTTTTAATCTAACTAAGGGACATCAGAATCAAAAAAAGGTTATTGACTTTTATGCTTGCTTGTAAGTTTAGTTACTTCTATTAAAGGTTATTAGATAGACACATTTACTCCTGCACTGGGATATTTCTTTCCTTTTTCCACGTGTCATTTAGTAACAACTGATAAGTATAAACAAGTACATTATGTGTTCTTTATTTTTGATCCCCTATTTCCTAGTCAAATGATACCGGTATGTCTTTAAAGAAAAGGAAAAAGCATTTAGTCTGGCTCTACAGGTTCCCTATGTATCTTGTAAAAAAATGACTGTGTTTATATATCAGAGACAACGTTTAGAAAAAGCTAGAGGCTAGAATCAACAACTACCACAACGAGGAAGGTTTTAGTATTTTTGGCAGACAAGCAAGAGGGATATGCAGGGCTTGATGAACCACAAGGAATTTAGGGTCACTAATAATATTAACATTAGAAACTTCATAGCAGTCAGAAGCTTAGAAAAAACTTTACTTGAAGAGATTAGAAGTAGTTTAGACTACAAAATTGGATCCAACATTTATTGAAATGCACAACACAATAGGAGCTTCGCGCATTATAAGCACGAGTGGGATCTAGTTATTATAGTTAGATAAGGGTTTCTAAATAAGGGGACACACGGATAACACACCAGAGAGATCCTGGCTGCTTGTTAAGTGAAGCTTTGTTATGACTAGCATTCAGCAAAACTAAGGGAAAGGACTCTAATTCTTGCAGCGTTTAAGTTTAGTAGAGTTTCCTAAACTATCTATATAGTTAGAAATTCAGCATTAATAAAGGAAACAGAATATATTAGATGCAAAAAGTCAAACAGCGTATTAATATTAGCAAGATAAAATTTTAGAGTATGATCCTCTTAGGCAACCCTGCTCTACTAACAAGGACAAAACTTTTCAGAGTAGTGGTTTATTAGACATCCGGTATTTCTTGCTAATTTAACTGAGACAAAAGATTAATTCAAGTTTCTAACGGTTCTCCATCTTTGGAAAAAGATCAACAGTGGAACTACTAGAGTATTTGGTGCTTGGGCTCGAACCTAGGATCCATATTTCGTCATATGCTGATTTAGCAAACTAATAAAGCGGGAATACTTAACTTAGCTCCTAAAACCTGGTTACAGGAAAGGATATGAAATCAGATTAATAGAGAACTTATAAATATGTGCTAATAAGAGTCTCTTTAGGTCAAAAAGTTACTCATTGCAAGGTATTAGTACTTTTGTCTATTTCTTATATACCATACTTAATATGATTAAAAAAAGTATACTATAGTGCTTGCCAAAGTATATATATTACAAAAATGCCTCAATCAAAACTAAGATGTTCAGTAATGGGGCTGAGGCATAGTTTTTTTCTATAAGATAGCAGGATAATGCTATAAAAGTTACCGGGTATTCTCATAGTAAGAAGCAGTTGGGTTCATGAAGTAGAGTCCTTTCGTAACTCTTTGGTGTAGTTATGTTTGACTTTTTATAACTATAATACAGAGTTTTAAGAAGGATCCCTAATTAGCGGTTATATTTTCCAATTAGGTGTGCCGATCAAACGGGATACGCGGTAGCTCATTCAATAGACCTAGTTTCTTAAGTCTTTATTTGTCAATTTAAGAATGTTTCCCTAGTGGATTTCGATACATACTACTTTGTTTAGTAATAAGATAAATCGTACTATAAGAAGAACTGAAATGGATTTCCTTTGCATCGGACAAAAGGGTTCTTAAGTAAATTACTTTTTAGAAGTAGGATTTTTTACTGTAAAAAGAGAAACCAAGAGCCTCAATTCACTTTGTTTTTTTAGGTACGAATATTGTATTCTTATGACTCCGTGCCTTAATACAAAAAACTGTTCGTAACGAAAGAATAGAGGATCAAGGAAAAACAGTATTATAAGCCAAAACGAAGAGCTTAATCCTAGGATGGCTGTACAAGTAAGTGGTTTGTATCAAGTATAAAAATTATTTATGTATCGAAGGACTTTTTTTATAATGATCCTTTTGCTGTCTTCTTGTTTAGGCATGTAACTAAATTTTGTTCTTCAGCGAAGGAATATTCTGAAATTTAGAATGAATATTGTTACTAATATGTCTTTTATAAGTAAAATTAAGGTTTATTCTAAAGTGGTGTATAACTTGGGTGGAGATTTTTAACAAGAATTAAGTACAGATTTTAAAGTTTTTACGCTATAATAAACCAAGACTGTCCAAGCGGCTAAAGCACCAGGAACAGAGCCGTATTTACTATATTTGAGGGGTTCTCGAATGAAAACCACGATTATAACAAGTAACTAAATACTTACTCATTATTAAATTCCTGCTCTACTTTAGCACTTCAGTTGATAAAAGGCGACTACTCCGAAAATCGCAAAATATAATAAAGGAGAAAAGTCTGAGTTGGACATAGAAAACAAAGAAGAGATCTTCTTCGTGCTGATTATAGATTTAAAAAATCTTAATAGTGACAAAATAGTAGACTTCCTTTGAAATTATACCAGTTAACTGCGCAGCGACCATCTCATTTTATGACAGACCATTCCTTCTTTTTTATTTTGTTAAGACTGGAAAAAGGCTTTTAAGATCCATTACTCATGCAATCACACATTTTATGTAAGACGGTAGAGTAAACCTTTTATCAAAAACCTATATCCCAATTACATAAAGATTGTCCAAACGTAGAAAGATCCAGTATTCTTACTGGCTTTGGAATTTAATATCTTCTTATTTCTAAAACTACCGTATTGTGCAATCAAGAGCTAATGTCACTACTAGTAAAAGACAATTTAGAGTTAGTAAAAAGAATTAAATTCATCTTATAAAGAAGGAGTTTGTTATTATATATCATCCGTGTAAAACCTTATTGTAATACAATACACTTTTCTCTAATATCCTAAAAAGGACTCCAGATTAGGATTAGGGTAGATGCTGTAATCCTTAATTTAGCCAGAATGAAAGTCATTACTAGCTAACCCTTAATAATATTCCCCGAAATTATACTTTGCTTGTAGATTCTAGTTTAGATATGGCACGTTTCCTTTCCTTGAAGTACCTCTGTTGAGAAAAACGATAAGAAGTTTTCAGTTGGATTACATGTGCATGGTGTGATATGGAGATAGAATATAGAATGGAGAGGCAGGCTAGGCTAGTCCTATATGATATGATGATTTCACGTTTAAGCCATTTATTTAATTTCATAGAAAAAACCTTCTTTTGTTTCATGGAGCAAGGTATAAAACCCCCAACAGATATTCTCATTCCTTGCTGCCCCGTTAATTTATTTACTCCAGTTCTACCTTTAGGGTTTTTGTAGGAAGGAGCGTGAAATTACTAATATAAATATTGAGTTCCTTTTTCTGGAAGTAGAGAGGGCGGGAGCTCTAAAAGATATTGACTCAGGAAATTTAAATTTAAGGTGCGAACCCATGCAATTTAGAAAACGGGGTCCTTTCTTTATCTTCATTTCAGGCGGAAAGAATGTCATTAAAAGTCAAATAATATCTTACTACCTAAAAATTGCATCACGTAAAGCCAATAAAAAATTTACTAGAATTAATTGTCAGTTTTAACACTCCAAGGATCTAAATAAAGTTATCAGTTGATTCTTCGGAAAAGAATAAAAGCCTCGGGGGAAAGGCTCACTACTCATTTTAAAGGTAATTCTGTAAATAATTTGACTTGCTATTCTCGGCAATATACTATATCCAACATTTGCCTCTTCCACCAAGGTAAGAGGTGGACTAATTCAGCACATAGAATTTGCTTTAAGTTTTTTTGTGACATGCTGGGTTCATAGTAAAAGACCTTTTTACTAAAGGAATCCAGTATAATATTTGCAACGTCCCAATATCAACCGTATTCCCTCTCATTTGTAGTCTTGTAGCTATCCTAGGAATAAACTTAATAAATAGCTTAACCAACCTCCTTTGTTTACCGACGACTTTCTTTTAAAATTACCCATGTATAAGCGTATGTAGAAAAAGACTTTTTCATATTTCTCTATCATATATATAGTAGAGTTCCAAATGAAATAGAATCCACAATAACTATCGCTGAGTTAATATGCCACGTAGGTCTTAGTTAAGCCAAGATTTTGTCCTAGGGCAAGAGCGCTCTCTTATTCTTAATATTTTAGTTTTATAAAATATGCACAAGTAGTCCATATTTCCATATGGTGTAATATCAACGAGGTTAGTAAATCTCTAGTAGTATAAAATGAAAGTAGTTTTATCGAACGAAATACCCTTTTTTTTGAACCGGTGCTCTACCAAGGGAGCTTTACATCCGATATCTTTATAGTTAGGACCATACTTTTAAGGATAAGTAAAGAGCTCTAAGGAGTTCCTCTATGTAATTTTTAGAGTTTTCTTATTACTAAAGATGCTTCGCGAGTTGGCCACGTCAGCTTATGGGGGATTACCGCTTGTTATCTTAGAAATTAAGTTTTCCTTAATCAAATGCTTGTTATTTGAGGGGAATTCATATTCACGATTAGCATACGAACTTTGTTTATACTCTAAAAAAGTAAATAGCTTGCTATGTTCCAATAGCTTGAAATAGAATTAAGAAAAAGGAGTGTTTGAGGAATATAAGGAATTAGGCAACAATATAGGCGACTCTTTCGTGAAAGCCCTAAATTATAAGGTTTTCATTTATATCCATAAGGAGTCTTCCTTGGTAAGTAAGGACTTATTCGGGAGTTTGCGCTTTGAATATTAGATATTTTTAGTCATTCCTATCAATGGGGTGTACCCCAGATACCCGCTTCAGGTATTGTGCTGACTAGTGCTGCAACTTAAGTTAACTTAAGTTTTTATATTTGAATAAAAAGGTGCTAAGACTCTATTCGTTTGTCGGCCATGTTACTATGATTATTGACAATATTTCTCTAATTGCTGTAGGTTTTTAAAGAAGACTTTATATTACTATATTCTATATACTCTTTTAACTCCTATTACTTGTTTGTTCTTAATCTATCCGTATCACACGTCGTATAGTAAATGTGCTATCTATTTTTTAACATACTCAACTAATTTTTTCCAAATCCTTCTTTTAGAATCTAGTATTAAGGTAAGCAGCATTACAAGATAGGGAATTTTAGGAGTAGAATGAAAAAACTACAAGATACGATGTAAATTATGAAAGTGTAGATACTTAAGTCTTACCAAACTTGTTAATTTTGCATAGTATTTTAAAAGCTCCAATGGAGAATACCCCTACTTACAAAGCTGAAATGTTATATAGAGGTTATTGGTTTGCTAAATAAAAGTATTCTGATATAGCATTCATTACTAGTTTATTACGAGCAAAACCCAGTTGGGAGAGAGAGAAAGACTGTGTCTAAATGAAAACTAGAAACTGCAGGCTTCAGGGAACCCGAAATGCAAACCACTAAGTTCCATATAGAATTAATATTCCCACCTTATTGCGTCTACCGAATATGAACCTTGTTCGTAGTTTTTTCTTATATATAAAGGGGCCTCTTTACAACCTACCACTATTACTCTCTGTTTTTAACACACAGCGGATACTCTTTATTATCTAGTAAGACTCTTACTAATAACATTTTAGGGAGAAGTTGCTTTTTATAACAGGGGTTTCTTTAAAAACTCTTATCTTATGTCACCTATTCCGATTTTAGACTCTATTCATAATCAATTTCTCGCTTCTGATACTCTTGGGCTTGCCCTTTTCCTTTAACCAGAACTCCTTATATCTTATAAAGATATAGGATACCTTAAAGAAAGAACTTCCTGACACTCTGTTTCTCGATACTGATATACAAAATTTCTTTATCCTAAGAAAAACGATTTTTTTTGTGTTGAAAAGTCTACACAATAGTAGTACGAAAAGTAACTATAGCACACTGGTGGTTAGCTTTTAGATTGTGATTAGGCAGTCTTCATTCTATTTTAAATAGAAATTTAAGACTTACCTGAATCTATTAACTAATAGTATTACCTATGCTTAAACTAATTCCATTCTTTTAGAAACTAAAGACTAAAAAGTAACGCACCCTTTGTTTATGGGTTCCGTATAAGAGCAGAGAGACCCTTATAATTCATACTTATAGCTTTGTGTTCTCTCCTATAAATTTAATAGCCTTAGAATTTTTCAATTCTTTAAGGGTTTCTACTTCGATTTTGAAAGGAGGTAGGAAAACTACTCAAAAGTATAGCTCCAAGGTTCAGCTAAATTTATTATGTCTTGAAGAATGAGAAAGGCCCCGAATTAAGCTGGCACAAAAGTAGAGCTAAATACAAAGCTATAGAATCCCCTTTTTCTTTGTTCCTTATGGGAGGAGTCTAACTTCTAATAGAATTCTAATAGAAAGAGTGTCCCTTTTTGTATAAATAAGATATTGCGCATTCTATAAAGTATTCTAAATAAGCCCTTTAAAACGGAATTCAAAAAGGAATTATAAAAGATATACAATATGGCAACCACTATACTAATAGAGCCGGGGAACCCTAACAATCAGGATCTATTTCGTATCAACGTATTAGGACACTAACTCTCTCTAGGGATTCCGAGTAAGAGCTGTAGAAGAATTCTACTTAGTCAAGGGAAAGGGCTTACCAAAAGGGATTTCTTATTGTTCTGCTTGCTATCCGGGACTTAGGGAATAAATAGAAGTCAAAGCTTATTTCTGATCCAGTTTTTAAATTAAATTTGTAAGCAAGGGCAGTTTCATAAAAAGTAAATAATAAAAAAGATCTGTTTTATTGATTCTAAGGGCCTTTGGTATACAAACAGTTTACTGGGCAGGCTAGCTAGTCTTTTATGGCAAGGAAACTGCCTATACTTCCATAGCTTTTGTTAATGAACTTCCCCTTATGTTAGGAGGATCCTAGAAAAAACTGACAATTACCACACTCTCGAGCTTCCCGCCATCCGGGTACTTCCCTACTAAACCAAGGCAGTATAAAAAAGGAAATCCTGTGAATATTTTTTTTTATAAATAGCGAATTTTTTTAATTTATACACATATAACAAGGCTCCTTTCATAAGGGCTTCTGTTCAGTAACTTGTTTAGAAATCCAATTTTTAGTATTGAAACTAGAGGCTTAAGCTAACGACGAAACCCCTTTTGCGTATGATATTTATTCTTTGACTTGCTACTGGGATACCCCGGATCCGAAACCTCATTGTTTAGATGGTGGATTAACTAAAGGTAGTTACCTCATTTGGATTCCGTTATCACCCTGCTTAGAATAAGGATTTTGTTTACCTTTCACTTAACAAGGAGTCCCGAGATACCTTAGAAATAAAAAGAAATAGTCACTTTTTTGTCTCCCAACAATATCTAGACCTTCTAAAGGAAGAATATTTATGTAATTTAATTCTCAAATCCTAACTCGAACAAGATCATGATCTAGTTATCCGAAACCCTTTTCAACTCTTCAGTAGAAGACTCGTTTATTCTATTCAGTAAATCAAAAGTTTCTTATATTTATTTGTTGTCCTAATATTGTAGGGTAATAGTAATTTTTACTTTACCCCACTCTAAAGAAAGTAATTCCAGATTCTATAGATAACTAGTTAAATTGCACTGCTTTAAAGCAAACTTCTCCTGTCTTGAATGAGCAAGCAGAAACTTCTTAGGGATTGCCGAGACTCTTAAACTTACTTAGATCCTTAGCCAAACAAGGACTCTAGTTACAAGAATTTGGGAGCTTCATAAGAGTTTCCCTAGTTAGTTATTCTTATTATAAAGGAAAGTCTAAGTCAATTTAGCAAGATCTTTCCTTTGTTTCTAGGTTTCAGATTAAAGATCTAAAGTGAAAAATATATAGTAAATAGGAAGGGCTTCACCGGAATTTAGTAAGGTGTTATCATGTTAATAGTGCAAAAGCTTCGTTTAATATAAAAAGTATATTTATAGTAAACAGGGGAGTTCCCTCATTTAAGATATTAAGTACCGCCCGAAAGCCTACCTGTGAAGCCGCCTTCTATAACTGGATTACAAGGACTGCGACTTGACATTGGTTGGTTTTATTTGCCTCTATATTCACTAGTTATAGCTATAAGTTCCTTCACATAAATTCGAAACAAACACGTATTTTATATAAAAATTCTTTCTTTTTTGTATTTTTATATGTTATAATAAAGGAAAATCTCGCGCTTACATCGTAGCAATACTAATTAAGTAGTGTTTCAGAAAAGTCTTCTATTTTACCTATTTCACAATACCTTTTAGGAAATACAAGGTATTACTTTTATAATTAGTATAAAGAAAACTCCCCCTAATTTTAGGATATCTTAAATGTTTCAGATGCAATATAAAGGATACAGCGAAGTTACTTTTTAACTAATAAAGCGGGTTTGTTACTAGTACAGTTTAAAATCTAGGTTTTGTAATTCACATAATTTCACACTTTCCTTGCATGGATACAAGAACTTCATGCTCTATTTAACACTGGTGTATAGAACAGGGGCTGCCGTACAGCTAAAAATGTATTTAATAATAAAATACTACGTAATAAATTTACTATTACTAATATCACAATCCCAAACTAAGCCCGGTGTATTGGTTTTCCTGATATAGATCTTATAAGGTACTCTTTTGTATAAGAAATACACCTATCCATCGGATAGAGTAGGGCGGGATTTGATTTCACAATCGATATATTCCTACTAAAACTTCCAATTAAATATTTTTGGTACCTTACCTTTAACGCAGGTAAAAAGAAAAATCCTATCCTCCAAGGTTTTCAAGATTTCTAATCCCAAGACTTGCTGATTGACTAAAATAAATAATCTAAATTTACAAATGCTTTGAAGCGAGCTGATTTACTTACAATTTAGGATCTTAGAAAATTCTACTTCTATTTCCTAGATGCTCCCACGGGACTTCCTCTAAAAAGTGTGTACTCTTCGTGTGGTTTTTAGGTCATATCTTAGACTGCTAAAGAGAAAAATACCCGATATCTATATACCTAACGAGAATGTGTAATTTTGGATATAATCACTTAACTAAGCAAACGGTCCCGCTATAAGATCAAAAAGGGGGAAGCACTCCAGTTTATAGAACGAAATTCCCTAAATTATTTTTAACTAATGCTCATTTCTAATATCCTTAGCTTGAAAAAAAAAATGACAATGTCTCAAAAGTACCCTATTGAAAGCTTCTTTTCTAATGTATAACAACTGATAAAGAATAGGTTTTTACTTAGTTCATTATACAAAGGAATACCGTAGCTGAAGTATTCATAAGTTTATACTTGCTGATATTAGAGTTATTTAAACATATAAAAATATGGAAGAAGTTATGTACTTTATTAGAAACATAAACCTTAGTACAAGACAACCCTCTCAGAATTTCTATACGCATTCTTTTGAAAATTCCTAGATTTAATACTTTGTCGTCCGTATCTTTCTTACCATATCCCCAGTTACTAGTAAGGAGTACTCTGTAACTAATACTCCTAAACGCATAATTTATTTACTGCCTTGGGTCCTGAAAGTATACGGGACTTGCCTCATCATGTTACTTACCAAGATTCTATTATTAATTTTTAGTAAATAAACAACCCTTAGATTTCAGAATTTTATTATTGAAAGATCCTTTTTTTTGTTACTCTACTTTGAATCGGTGCTTGCTAAGGTCTATTGAGATAATAGAGGACAAACTGGTGGGTGTATCAAGAGCCTTTTATAGCAAGAACACCTACTGAGCCCATACCTTAGCTACTCCTAATACTCAGGAATTGGTATAGAATTGAAGGCAATTAACAAGGAGCTACTTATCCTTTTGTACCTACTAAATTAAAGTAGACTACATACACAGGCAATCCAGATAAAAAAGCACTAACCAGAATCATAGTGACACTGCACTTTAATTCAGGATATACACTTAAAAAAGGAAGAATTAATTAATTTAAGTATTGTAGGATTCCTACACATTTAGATTTTAAGAGCCCGGATCACAGATTCAAAGTATCATATATAAGACATTTTAAAATAAAGAGAACCCTTGTAGTTACACTTACTCTTTCATTTTAGATATTCCTTGTAAGATAGAGTCTTTATTTTTGGTTGATGTTTTCGTAGCTTTCAATAAAGAAACCAAGTTAACTAAGTATTAGGATATCAAAAATTATTAATTCCTTTCCAAGTATCAAAAAAGTTCGCGCAAATACTTAATTTATTTAAATAGGGAAGAATTTTGTTTAGTTTTTCTTTGTTTAACTTCCAGTTTAGTTTATATTTTAGGATATACACACAATTATTCGAAGGTATTCACTTATGCCTTAATCTATATTTTGGCTAAGCAAAGGGTTAAGACTTTTTAATACTATATCGAGTATTCCTCCTTTTTTCTATACAACAAGGCAGTGTAATGCAAGCCTTTTTAGTATTATGCTTCTAAACTTTTATAAAGTTATCCTTGATTGGTGAGTGCTTGGTTCACAACTTATTGACTCCGTATCTTATAAACTATCAAAGTAGATAGACAAAATGTAGGCATGAAAATCACTTAGAATAAGATCCACACTAAAGGTACTCGAATTAGTAACTAAAGGAAAAGGGGGCATTACTTGCTTTTATACAACCTATTTATAATCCTATGCTATTCTTTCTGAATCTTCCCGGATATTCAAAAATATTACACAACAAGCTTCTTGTGCGTTATATCATATACTGTAGCTTTACCCGTTCTTGAAATTAAATCATTTATGTTGAGTACATATTTTCTAAGATCTAGTACCGAAGCCGACTTTTTTGGTATTTAAAAGACTGTGCGAGGAATTCGTATTAGTCATTCTAGAAGTCAGCAAGCAGTTTCTATTATATTTATTAAAAGATCCTTAATTATGCCCCTAATAAATATAAAATTACTCTGAGTTATACAAAGTATACTCTGAAAAGAAGTCATAGGTTCTAAACCTCCTGTAATTGTTAAGAGTATTTACCTTGCAAGTCTATTAGAATCTATAATCCTGATTTTATACTCTTTACTGAGTAGAATTAGGAGCTCCCTTATTCTGTATAATACTTGTTTAATGCGAGTGGACGGAGTTAGCACCTCCTTAAAAAAGGGAGAGTATTGGACCCACGGACCTATTATAAACAGTTTTATCTGAGACAATCTCAAAAGAATTTATAACCAACTGCTAATGTAAACAAGATCTAACTTATTCTATATCACTAATCAAGAAGCACAGAAAACTTCTATGTAACTAAGTTACTTGGATACAAGATTCTCTAAGCTTTAAGTACTTTAATAAGAATCTGGCTTATAAAATTATTTTCTTTATTTCAATAAGCAACCAGTGTTGAATTTCGTTACCAAGTTTAGGGGGTCCTCGCTTGAGAGAGTAGAGCTTAGTCAAAGAACTTCGAGGCCTTTTTCTGTAGCTTTTTTTTAACATGAGGTTTGTATGCCCCTTCATATTATGTGCGTAATTCTCGGAGTTTTTAAATTATATGAACTTTGTTATTTTAAATATTAGCTCGTATATAGGAACCTTGTCAATATTATATATTATAAGGATATCTCGTGTATAAAATGACTCCCCAATTCTTGATGAATTTAAAAACCTAAGGGCACCGACTTATAACCACAGCAAGAAAGTTTTTATTACTAATTTATGACTCAATTTTAACCTATTTAACTCAAAGCAAGGGGTTTCAGAACTTTGATCTAAGCGTAACAAATGAACACCTTCCTATATAGGATATAAGTTAATGATTATTAAGTCGTAAAAAACGTCCCAAGTAGTTAGGACTATAATTTTAAAAGGTATAACTATAATGTTTTAGGTATTTTTGTACTAGAAAGACTTCTTTTTAAATATAAAAGATTCCCCTTTAATACTTAACAAGTGGAGTCTTGCAAACAGGTTCATAGAGCAACGTCTAATTAAAAACAGCAAATTCCTAGAAGTTATAAAGAAAGGATTATAATAAATAGTAGTTACCCTATTCTATGGAGTATACCCTAAATTATATCTGGCAAACAAATTAGAGCTTACTTTTTATTTAGCAAAGCATCATACTTTCAAAGGAGGCTTTTTTACTAAAGTAAAATTCTCGAGTTAGCCAAAGATTAACAATCTTAAAAGACACGCTTTGGAGGCCTATTCTTAACAAAGGTGTGTAATACGTCAGCTTAACTCAAAAACTTATTCCTGGAATTCACTATACTAAAAAGGAAATCAACCAGCTAAACTGCTATTCAGTAGCAATAAAAGTCTTCGATATACTGAGTTTCTACTAACAGCCAACTAGAGGTTTCTTTTTTTAACGGGTATTTTAAAACCTATCTCTATTAAATTTAAAGTGTAGTAAATATAGCTTTACCAAAAGTGATACTCCCTTATTCATTATGACTTAATCCCCCTTAACATAGCCCTTAAAAAAGTACACTAACTGTGTACTAATACAAAAGCATACTTAATAAGGAATTAAAGCCAGCTCATATAGATTAATCACATAAGCGCAGCAATGTATATAAGTCGATCCATACCATAATTTATGTTTTTCTACTACACATACTTGAATTTTCAAGTAAAAAGGACAAAGGTTATCATTAAATAGATCGACACAAAAGCAAAAACTCTACCTAGTTATATAATTAGGTTTATCCCCTATTTTAATTATCCGCGGACTCTATAAGGGAAAACAAGAAGATTTGATTATGAGATACACTCTTACTCCACCAATCCTTTATCTAAACTAATTTCATTACTTGATACGTCAATACCGATGAAATCCTTTGAAGTCAGTTTTTTGTGACCCTTATTACTTGTAAGACTGTCAAATATTTAGTACTATAACCTTTTGATAGTTAACATATGGACCTAGCGATCTCTAACTCGAAGAGGTATATACCTTTAATACATCTTTAACTAGGGCCTAATATATTTATTTTATATAAGTAAAGTTTTTTTAATGAATAACGGGTTACAGACTATGGACATTGTGTGGATTCTTTATAGATTGATAAAATCCTAGTATCTCCTATTTAAAAAGGCTCCGGAGTCGCACAAGGCGGTTAAACGGAATCCCTAGTCTTGAAAAGGGCTTTTAGAATACTTAGAATTGGCTTCTCTTTACTCTTATAACTAAAAGACAATAAACTAAAAGGTTCAGGTTTTCGTCTCTATTTTGGCAATTCCTATGATAATGAAATTGTTTACTTTACGAATATTATTCTATAAATAAATTTATGCAAAAAAATTGAGTTTCAAAAAACTTAGCTTTCTCAGAATGGAATTCAAAGATAATAGAATTTTACACTATAAGAATAGAAGTGGAACCCGCCTATTAACCAGAAAACCTTTTACCCCTGGCTTTCTAAGCGGCTTATAGTATACACTACAAAAAGTCAGTGCTTTTTCTCTTTGAGCCCAGGCTAATATTGACACGAATCATCCTTCGCAAAAAAGAATCAAGGAAATCCAGAAAATACTACCAGGAGTACTAAGAGTTTGTACCGTACTCCCACCCCAAAAGAGTCTCCGTTTTCTCTTTATCTATAAAAACTCTTAACTAGAATCTTATAAAAATCCCGGTTCCACCTCATTTTGGTTATGGAAATCTCATAAGTAGCGCGCTATCCCCTCGTTTCTCAATGCAAAAGAAATGTTAGATTCAGCTTTTCTCGGACCTCAGCCCTTCCTTTATTCTATAGCAAATTTAGCTTACTACACATAAATTAACTAGCGACAACATTTATATATCTTAGTTGTATACAAGATAAAGTACTGACAGGACTAGATTTGATACCTTTTTCATACCTTTACTATAACTAAAGAATATGCAACTCCTTAACGAGATTGTATCCTTGGATTACTTAACGCGTATACGCAATCAGGGTAGTGCGAACCCCTATACCAATGCTATACCTTATTAATTGTATAACCCTTTGCAAAAACCAATCTAAAAGACACCAAACTTTTTTTTACTGATAAGTCTTTATTTCCTCGTTGCTTCTGCTGGAAGATACTCAATTTTAAGGATTATTCTTTTGAATACCCTTGGTAAACTCTTAAATTCCCTTCAATAACAAAAAAAAAAGGAGAATCATAAAGCAAAAAAAATAAGCTTCTCCTACCCGAGCTCTAGTTTAAAATCTAAATTCTTTTTCAAAAAGGGATTAAGCGCTTATTAACAAGGATTTAGTTAGGGAACACCGTTAAAATAAAGCATGATACTCGGGGCTACGCCTCGTATAAGGCATAAGATTCCCATGATACCTAAGGCACGAAGCGTATTATTATAAGTTCAGTTCCTATATTTTAGTATAAGAGTTTTTTTGCTCGTGATTTGAGCAAAACATCATAGTATTTAGATAAAGACCACGGGTTCAAGTCGTATATTCCAATTTACTAGATTTCTTTACACTTTACGCTGTTAATACTTCACTAGGTTAAGCACATGATATAACGAGTTCTGGAATTATGCCTTCTGATATTTTTGGATCTAAGTCTTATACGTTTAATGGGTTAACTTTCTAAATTGCTCATGGTATCAAATTTCGTATTAACTGGATTCGAACCATTACAAAAAAAGACTCGCAATATTCTGTGCCCTTGCTTAAACCTTTAGATGTCTCATTTAAAAGTTTTATTTCAGCCACCAGGATCTCGTAAGTATTTTTTTTACTAGTATCGTTAAACATATTGAGTAGCAAAAACTAAATCTAACAAGTTACCAACTGGGGTCCTTCTGAGTCTAAATCTTGGCGATTCTTGTTATCTTCTTAATTCTTAATAATTAAAAACCCTGTGGATAAAATAAGAAAGTAAGCTTGACTAGCAGGACCCGCTTAGAGCTGACAAAGAATTAAAAAGGTATTCTATCTGTACGTTCGACATCCCCTGTATCCTATATTATTTATTCTATTCCCTTTTATTATCTTTTTTATTGCTTATTTAGGACAGACAGCCTTATATAGATGCTACTTAGTACAAAAAGGGGTGGCTTTTTCCTTCTAAATATGATACCGCCATACTTATCTATATAAAGTAAAGGCATGGCTAACCTAGAATTAGCAGCTTAAACACACTTTCTTGAACTCAAATTCTCTGTCTCGTCAACCCAAGTATGCGTTCATTATGTTTGCCTAACGGCTAAGAGCACTCTCTTATAGACAAAGTCCTTATATTAACCAATGTCAACTAACTATTACCCATACAGTAAGTAGGGCCGTTTTGCTAATGAGTAACCCTCATCCAAGCAACATAAAGGTAGCTTGGACAAATTAAGTAAAAAGTTAGACATCGAAAGTACAAGATTCGTGAAGAAATCTCATCTTAATCTAATTCGAATTTAGGGGAACTCATAAAAATTGATTAGATTTAATCTTGAAAGCATCCCCTAAATGATATCAAATGCTGATAGTACTAAAGGTTATAGCTCTACCAAACTTAGTCGGGCTGTTTAATTTCTCCTTTTTCATCAAAACGTACATATGGGTCCCTGTTTTGGTATTTCCTGTACAACTTGTTATTAAGGAAATTGGGTCTAATGTAATAATCAAAAATTAGGGGTGATCTCAGCCCCGGAAACCTAAAGGGAGGAGTTACTTTACGAGAGCTAAACAACTGGAGACCTAGCATAAGTGACAACCTTTTTTACCTTTACAACATAACGTATATAGAACGGATAATCAAATTGACTTCATTTTGAAACTAAGATATTTCCTTTTTAGTAAAAAAGAAATTCCACCCAAGTTAACTAATCCGCGCAAGAATTTATTATATACATAAACCGGTTATGGGGTAGTCCCCTGTTTAAGTTAGCACAACGAAGGCTTCTCTTGAATTGAAGGAATTCATATAAGCATAGAGATCCACTAATAAGATAACAGCTCCTAAGCCTTAAATACACAACGACATGGAAGGGTTTCTTTTAAGAATTAGTTTAAACAAAACCTAAATTATTCACTAATAAATAGTGAAGTGAATTACCGTATATATAATAGTAAATTCTATAAATATTATTAAATAAATCACTTATATAGAAGTTTTTTCAGTTTATTGGTTTATTGAAGACTAGCAAAAACCCAAACTGCGGTTTTTTAGATATTGTTGGCTGTCATGTGGGTTTATAGCTTATATTTTTATTTTGGGGATATCTTAAAAAAGGCTCTTTAAAGCTAAGCGCGTAAATGGAAAAAGTAGTTTTCATTCCGTTGTTTACGACACAGTAAAAAGAGAAGTAAGATTCAACAAAACCAACTCTAAGGGAAACCTGATAAAATGTACTGTATAAGTACAAAACCGTATAGTCTAAATTATAACCAAAAGAGTTAAAGCAAGATTTTATATAGATAACATAAACCTCTTTTATTAATAGAATAATTAAAGATACAAAATATGTTTATTGCTGCTCTAGTATGCTAACGACTTGAGACTTATATTTACTTTGTTGAGGTATGAGACTAGTTCTTTCAAACAGTCTTTTTGTGATATTACACCAAGTTAATAACATGATTAGAATTTATGATAAAGCTCTTTTGGAAGCGTTACTTAGTAGTCAGTTGTAAACTGTTTTCTATCTTGGATACTCTAAAAAGCGATCCTGTTAAACTATTTTCAATTCAAATCGCGAAAGCATGAACTTTATCACTTCTTGAATGGAGATTTTCCTATAGTATTGAAAGTATTGAAAAAAAGAAACATATATTTAAGCGCCTAAAGCTCCTAACCACTTAAAACTCATCATTTCTCAAACTTCTCGCCACGGCTTTCTGTTTCAGGTCTACAGATTTCTTTTTTATATAGGGTACTGCCTAATGGTCATGAAAATCCTTAATATAAAAGAGTAGGATATATATATATCCGTTAATACAAATAAAGATTCCCCTCAAATAGATCGAATAGAGCTCAAAGCAAAATTTCCCATTGTATGTAATGCATCCGGAATTCTTGTGTGTTGTAGAAACCTATTGATAACCCTACAAGGGTCCTTCTAAAACTGGAGAAGCACACACTATTTTACTTAGGTAAACGGTGAATATTGGAAAATATGTAAGCATAAAAGGTAATCTTGGCACACACCAATTTCTATTTTAATATCATTTGAAAGAATTTCAACTAGTCAACGAGCAACTCCTCAGTTTTCACAAAGGGAGGAACATAACGAGAGGGGCTACTTAAATAAAGTATAAGAGCTGTGGGGTTAAGTTAATTTGGGTTTTTCAAAGAATAGTAACGGAGTATAAGAAGAGTAGTTAATTGGGAATGCAGTAAGTCCTGTTGTGAAAGTTAATAAATTGCCTACTACATGTGTGTAAAACCTTGTGGTGTACGTACGTTTTACTAAATTTAGGTGTAGAATCGAATAACCCCCTTTGACTGGCAAGAACATAAAGCTTCGTATTAACATTCTTGGTCAGTGAATAATGGACGTATAAAATCAGGTTTTAATCATAAGATTAAAAGGTTAAAACTATATTTCCTTGGGAATACACAAATAACTCCAAATTCTTTATTTAGTTTATTCAAAAGTTTTCAGTTCTGACAAAACAATGACCTGTCCACCTTAAAAAGGCATCTCACCACCCCTAGTAATCTCAGTGATTTCTATTTTTTCATTGTAATCAATTTGTTCTTACTATAAAAGAATGAAGGCCCTAAAATTATCATTATCAGTGATAGAAAGCTTTTGCCCGGGCTTGGTTCAAAAACAAGGAGTTTCTGTTACTAAATATGCATCCCTTTTTAAGTATTTACTTAAATAACTCTCTAAATAGCAAGGAAGTACCGACTCGCCTAAACAAAAAGGAATTACATAACTGTAGTTTATATACAACAAGGCTTCAGACCATATATTTTACCTTTTTCTCTTTCTAGATGTAAGTTTTTTGTCTTACTATTAGTGTAGTAACCCATATGTCTTGAAGTAAATTATTAATTATACTTGTATTCCCATGACCGGGTACAAAAGTATTCTTATTTTATAGGTTTAAAAGGCAAGACTCATATTGAATTTTTCTCGAATATTAGCGATAATTTTAAAGTAATTTTGATAAATATAGGTCTAAGGTTTTTTGCTTATACTGGGTTAAACTTTGTACTACATTCACTTAAGTTTTAAAGTAGGTTCCTTAACTATGGGTTAAAGTTAAGGTAAGCTTTGCTTTAACAACCCCCCTATTTATATATTCTAGTTTTTTAGGTCTGGTTTACTTTATTAATTTAAGGACTCAGTATGTGTCTACCGCCTTTATTTGAAATTTCTCAAGCTGGGTAACAGAGGCCAACAAATTGGTTAATTGGTGAAGTTATAAACCCTTATCCGTACTCGATAACTGTCAATTATACTCAGATACTCCCGAAGACAAATAGCTATATTTAGAATCTGGGTCAAAAAGGTATTATTTCCTTGAAAGGAACTTTTTTCATGTCATGAAAACTCGTTTGTACTTATTTAAATGCCACGTCAACAGAATAGTGAACTCTGCATTAATCATCTGTATCAATTAAGGCTAAAAATTTTATATACATTTTAGATAAGTTGTATTTCGCCTCTTACACCCTGTTGTTCTTGTGAATTAAGAGCCCGAACTTCATAAGCCCTATAAACACCTTTTTCTTTTAGTACTTAAGTACCCCGTTCTCTTTCTGTCAAAGTGAAGCATTTACATCCTACTCATGCTCTACAAGTTGTGACACAGCCATACTCTAATGAGCTTGTTACTTTATTAGGGAGCACACAAAAAGAAGTAACGCAGAGCCACGAACTAGATCATGAAATAGATTATATACAAATAACTAGTCTAATAAAAGAGCGCTCCTAACGTAAAAGCTCTTCGTCAATACCTGAACAAGCTCTAATTCAGCAGGGGGTATACATGTTTATTGGATACGTAAGTGTCCTTAATTTGCTTATATCAGCTTATATCAACTGAGGAAACGGCATAACTGTAATGTAGAATTTAGAACCGGAATTAAGATTTAATTATTTTTGACTTTCCCTTATTAATGTTGTAATAAGTACGAATTGAGCGATCACTAGATTCTAAAAGGTTCTAAAATCCGTTGTTCTACACCAAACCACAAACTTCCCAGGCTTAAGGAGGTCTTAATACTAAATAGCAGTCTTAAGGTTCCTTATCATAATAATAAATAAGTTTTCAACTCCAACTCTTATCGTCTTTCTAGTGGCACCTCTTTGTAACAATTATAATTAAGGTGGATTTGAAATCTCTATATAAATAGACAAGGGGCACCTTCTGTCTTTGGACAAAGAGTAGTAGTCTTTCTTTTGGGTCCCCTTTTTTAATAGCCTATAATTAATAACAGAAAAAGCTAAGAATATAAAGAAGAAACTCTAAATAAAAATTACATCTAAGATACAAAGCTATCACTAGCAACTCCTTGAAATAGGGAAGTAAAGAAGAAGTAAAACTAGAAGCTTTCTAAAAAAGTAGTACTAAGTCACTTATGCTAATATACGAACAGAGCTTTAACTTTCCTTAAAAATTTTTATTAACCCGTATTATTCCCCATCTTAGGAAACTCACAAATTATGTACTTTTCAAAGGGCGCTCTTAGAGTTTATAGTTATAACAAGCCCCTATGTTCTTTATTTATTTTGTTTAATTTCTTTGTAAATTTTATACTCAACAAAGGGAGAGACTAGGCTACTAAAGGCGTTTAACTTCTTTTTTATAAGATATTGGGGTTAAATAAATTAGACTAAGGTAGAACACGGGTATGAAGTTTGCCGCTTAGAGGGGTTTACAGTAACATTTAAAAGCTATACCTTTGAGAACTCTATGCTTCTTTTGTGTGCCAAGGTCCCTTATTAGGGCTCTGAGTAGCAGATAAGTTTTTCAATTAAAGGGTATCCTAAAGAATGAAGGACCGGCCAAAAGAATCCTAAGGAAGCTTACTCTCTTATATTTTATATTTAAAAGGGGCTCTCTGAATAATCTTTATTTAATACTAAGCTTGAAAAAAAAAAGTTAATTCTGTCTTTAACCCCTACGCTAGCTATTCGCGGAAGTAAAGGAGTCTCTTGCTTATTACACTCCATTTATTCATATTGTGTGTCCTTAGTTATTAGTTAATAATATTTAGTGTGTTAGTTCGTATGACTCGAACCGGGAATCCCTAAATATCTCACGGAGTTGTAACCCGTATTTCCTATCAAAGGGATCCCTATAAAACTAGCATGTTTAAAAATTTTCTACTTCTCGTACTAGTTTATAGTCTATTCTAAAAAAAGTAGAGCTGGGAGAATGAAAAAGAAGCTCGTATCTATATAATTAATATAGCAGCATTAGGAAGTAACTCATGCTTAGATTTTCTATACCAGTATAACCAGGGCTTCTTTTACTAGCATTGAAAAACCAAAATGAAATAGAATAAAAGACTGCGGACTCCCCTTGTTTATCTAAAAAAAGAAATTTATTACTAGAGGCGAAAGGATGTGAACCCTCGAAATAGATTAGGCTAAAACTTTGTTTGATGTACTCTTGTTCATATTCCTTAATTAGTTGTCGTTACCCTTAGTGAATCGCAATAAGTTTTCTTAGCCTTTACTATAGAATTTAATTTATCAAGCAAAGAAAGCTCCGGAGTTTTACTGTTTTACACTCGTAAACTTTTTTTACTTTCCCATTTCAAGCTTCGTTCATATTCCCTTGCTTTGTAGCTCGTAGGTGTATATTTTGACTCATGAACTTTGGAAAACTTTATCAAGTATAATCTTAAATACGTAAGCTGAATTTATAATACAAAGAGAGCACCAATATCAAGTAGTTTTTATATCTATATACTTTTCGTTCTCCAATTTAATTTTTGGTGGAGGTTACATCAAGTCTTTGCTGGTATAGGTAGTTAGTTAAGTCTAGGTTATTAACTTAACTAGAGTGAGTCTTAAGCAATTTATAGGAACACTTCTAGCTCAAAGTGCAGCTTCCCCGTATTCGTACATTTACTTTACTGCAATTATCCCGTACTATAATATCAAGGACTCAAATCCTTCCGAGTCCTTGGAATTGTTTTACACGTATACTACAAAAAGGGCTTTCCGTTAAGGAAAACTAGATAAAACTAATGAGTACAATACATAATAAGAGGACTTTCAGTTAAAAAAGAAAAAGCTTTATAAACCCCTTAACAAAGCTCCGAAACTTTTACTCTGTGGGGCTTATGGGATTTACTTATGTGTCCTTGCTGCATAAGCTTTTTAAATAGTCTTAGGATATATTCTATACTCACTACCCTTCATCCTTTATAGTTAAGTTTTTGTACTTAAGAACGGGAGCTTTCTAGTAATTTGGTTTTTGAATAAGATAACAGAGTAAAAAAAGTGACATATGCCGAGGATCGATCTAAAAGGTCAAAAAAGATATTAAATATGTTATGATGCTGAATTGATTAAAAGTATGCTCTTAGATAAAATAAAAAAGAGTTTCTCTAATACTTGTAAGCAATAGTACATGCCGGGGGGTATGAATTAAATGATTTTACACGTTGTTTGGGAAAACTTAAAATTAAAATCTAAGATATGCTTTGTTTCTCTATATTGAGGTTCCTAGAACTCTATAAAATGTATATTATCTCGGTATACCTAATAACAGTCCTAAGTATTCGGTTATTAGTGCTGAGTTCTATCACTAGGAATTCAAAAAGAGTTCCTTATTTATACATGATATATTTCCCCTGAATATATATTAAGGTTAAAAACCTACCAAACACTTTTTAACTCTTGCTAGCTACTTAAGCTTATCTTACTTTTTTGAAGAGAGGTCGTTGTAGGTTTATAAATAAGTAATAAATCTTGAATGAGACTAGTATAGAATATAGATGAAATAAGTTCTCATTTGTGGTTTTTGAGTTACAAAAAAAGGGTAAACAAAGAATACCATTGCATCACTCTGTAGTAACAATTTCAGACTAATTAAAAAGGTATAAGTTTCTGACTAGTACTTTAAAAATAAAAAAGAAAAGCCCTTTATATGATCAAGATTTCATTAAACTATTTATAAAATAGAGTAAACTTATGCTGTGTCAACATAGGGAGTTACTCCTGCAGTCTATTAGTAAAGGGATTCCTATACTGAATTAAATATATTCCTATAGGCTTGCAGTCCCATAGGGCAAATACCTGGAACAGAAAAAATAGTTAAGTGCTTAATTAGATATTCTACAAGATTTATACAGGTACTAAAACTCTTGAACCCTCCCTTGGGTATATAATTCTGGGTTATCCATCATAGTGAATCAACTATAAAAAATTCCTGTAGGTTTTTTGCTGAGTCTTACAAGAATATCCTATGATTTTATGTCAGTTTGCTTAGCTAAAATACAAGATTTTAACCTTTAAAAACTTCGGATTTTATTTACTTCATTGTGTTTACCTTTCTTCAATATTGTATTAGTATAAGTTTTTTAAAACTATAGCATATACAAAGACCTTAGAATATAAGCCCTGTACGACATATGAGTAACTTTACTCGGAGGCTCTCTAAACGAAAAGAGGGGATACTTCAAAAGACCCTTGTTCTAGGAATTCTTTGTGTTAGAAGGACCTCGTGTAGCTGCGCTTAACTACCGGAAAATGATGGCTTGCATTTCTAAAACTTTAGTGGATATAGCTCCCTTTAGTAAAGATTCAAACCCCGGTAATTTCTTATAACCAAAAATCTCCTACAAAAGGGTACTCTTCTAGAAATTCTAAAGTAAGGAAACTTCAAATATAGATTAGAATGCCTTAAAAATCCAAAAATAACACTGTATTTTGAGAATTAAAAAATAGAAATCGGAAACCTGCAAATACCGGATTAAGGTCACGGAGCTTCTCTTCAAAGACTCGGTATCAATTGGACAGAGTGAGGATACAGAACACACAGACTAGACGGAATTCTAAGGAATATTTGGGTATTCCAGACATAAAATACTTAAGAAGAGAAGACGAATTGTATATAAAATGTGAGAATTAACTGTATTAGTTAGGGGGATCCCGCAGTAAAGCAATTTTTTCTTCTTGGAGTAGTCCAAAATACGTAATCTAAAGAAAGTTCGGGGCATTCCTATTTTAAAATTATCTAGACGGGCTCTATTCAGCATTAAAATAAAGGGGGTACGCTTCTAGAAAGCTTTTAAGGACGTTTCCTTCTTAACAGATAGGGATTATAGTTCAAATTCAAAAATAAGTGTTTTAAAGACTCAGTATAGTAAAAATTGAAATTACTTTTAGTTTATGAAATCCTAGGGGTATAACAATATAATCTATAAATAAACAAACTTTGATAAGGAAAATGCTTTTATTAGTATATAACTATTTTTACTCCCCTACGCTGCGTTCACTCTATATAGTGTTAAAAGGGATTCCCCTACTGAGTGCCCTCAGATGAAAAATTCCTATTAATTTAGTACCGAAATAACATACCAAAGCAAGCAAAGGTAAGGATTTTATAAGTCGTGAGTGCCCTGTTACCCCCATCTTTATTATCGGCCGGTTGGCAAAGTAACTCTGTATGAGTTAAGGGCTTCTTGTTGAGTTGAATTCCAAAAATTATGGAGGTTAGAAAATCCTATTCTACATTTAATTATTTACAGTTTCAGGTCGCGTAATCAGGATATCTAGAGAAAAAAAATCTATAAAAATATGTGTGCTACTGAGTAGAGTCTGAGGAAACTTGAGTACAAGAACTCGGTGTGTAGTCAAAACACGCAAGCAATACCCTAGATTTTCGTGTTATACGTTATATTCCCTATCTAACGGCAGATTCATATAGCGCATATTTCTAATTCTGGGAAGGGTAAATCATCCCAGGGTTTTCAATTTTAGTTTATTTAGTAAACAAGTTCTATATAGGGACAGCTGTGAGGCGTCAGTGTTATAAAGGTTTTTGGCAGTGCTTTACTATTCTTATTTTATTTCAAAAAACGGCCGAAAGTTCAAATCGTAATATCCCGTATCAAAGTGCAATTCAGGATCTCAAGGAAATAGTACCACTTATATTATACAAAAAACAAAGGAAACGGTCAAGAGATAAAAAAAAGTTATTCACCCTATATGAGTTATTAGTAAGCCAAGAGATTCGATACTAAAGCCCTTCAAATTAAATATGACTAAGTCTATCTACCTAATCTCCGGTTCTTCTGGAATTAAAAATAAGTTAATAGAGGAACTTTTTTAAACCATTGCATTGATTAAAGTCTCTTCCTATGCTAAGAAAAATCTTAATTGTATCTTTTCCTCTCAAATAATTCAAAACTGAGCTTCTTTGTAATTTTAAACCTTGGAGTTTTAGAATCCATAAAGAGATCTTTTCGTTTTTTGACTTAGTAGAAAGTACTACTCTTAAATTAAGGGAGTTAGATCCTTAAAGTTGCGTTTTAATACTCTTGGGAGGCCTTAAAAAAGAACGGACTCTATATACTTAATAGTACTTAAGACCTATTAGTTTAAAAATTAAAGTTATGCGCTGAGTTTTGTAATGTGAAATCGAAGGTTCAAATCCGGTGACTGCTTTAAATTTACACACCTTCCTCTTTTGAAAACTAAACCCATTGGTAAGGGCATAACAGTAATAAAATAGATTACGGATCGCTAACTTAGTTTTAAATTCCTTGTTATCCTAAGCTAAAGTTTTCCAAAACACATCTTTATTATTTTATTCTCTGTATTTACCTAACTTCGAAAATTTATATAATAAAGGGGTAAGAGGACTTTAACTCCACGCACTTCTCCGCCATGGCGCTTCTCTTAAACTGGCATTAAAACTAAGAAACCCGGCTTCTAGTATTATTCTCTTCACCTCAGAGTCTTGTAAGTCAGTACTATAATAATTTGCACTACTCGGAACTTTTTCCTTGTTCACTTCTCTTATATATACCTATGCTTTTTTATTTACTGTCTCCTAGATACTCTAAAACAATCATAACGGCAAACCATTTTCATTGATTTCATTCCCATGATTCCTATCCTAGAGGTTTTTATAAAAGCTCCTACTTGTTAAGGAAATTCTTAACAATTTTTCTTATATTGTGGAGTAAGCCTTTATACTTAGTATTACTTATGCGCTACTAGAGTACGAAAAAGGGAACTCCTGGCTGGTTTTACTTAGTTATAAAAATTCCATCTATCCTGAGAGGCTTAAAAACCTTCTAAAAAAAATGCATGAGTTCAAGTCCCATACTATGTAAGAGAGACTTTCTAAGCGATCTCTTAAGGCTGCAGTAAGACAAAGGTTCTAATCCCACACGCTATATAAATATAAGACTAATATGCAATTCAAATGAAACTTATTAAGTAACTAACTAATAAAACAATAGGTAATAAAGATTCTCAGAAAACCCCCGAAAACTCTTTTTTATTTAAACTAACGCTAATTTATAGTACTTCTAAGACTAAAAAATCTCTATATCTCTTAACTTTAAAAATGTACTTTGAAAACTAGTTTTCAACTTGGGCGCTAACTTAAAAAAACCTAGGCTGGCTTTAGTCCTATAGGAAAATCCTATAAAGGCACTAAAAATATTAGATGAAGATCCTGCTGTACCTACAAAACGAAGCTTTAACTACTCTCTCTGAAACCTGTTTTGAAACCTCCTTGTGTACGATAAAAGTAAACCAAAAAGGTGGCCCTATGGGTTTCCCCAAAAGTATCTAGTAAATCTCTTCCTATACATAAATACTCTGGACTTGTGAACAGGGCCTTTGGACTACAAAAAAACTTTATCCCGATTTTGTTTGCAGTCCATCAGAGTTATAAATTAGCTTTCGTGGCCTACCTTTTATTTATATAAATTCTTTTTCCCTTTAATTTAGTGGCACCTTTTTCCTTCTTTGAAACCGGGTGTTTTCTCTTCCCCAATGTTCAAAGAAAGTCCTAATAATCCTAAATCGAATACCTTAAAATTACCTGTTTGAATCGGATTACGATAAAGAAATCCTAGGTTACGAGAACTTATAAGGAGTGAATTTGAATCTTTTTATCAACAAGGCATCCTCTTGCAGTTTTTAGATTTAGAAATTCCGGAACCTCGTTTCTTAATACTCCATAAATTTAGGTTCTTGGTAAGGGTATCCTATAATTTATTATCGCGGCTTCCATTGTTAGGACTTTATTCCCGGCGTATTCTCTTAATTCCTTTGGCTAGGTCTTAGGGGCTCCTATAGATGCGGTACTATCGTACTCTAGTGATATCCTTTATATGTCCCTATATTATATTTGCCAAGGTATTATCTCAGTAAAGGGTTTCTAACTGATTATATAATATACACAAGATAGGAAGTGGAGTCCTAGTGAAGATAAAAGTATTTCCCCAAATTAATTTTTGTTACCTTTTTGGGTGTTGCTTAATAAGAGCTTCCTTTAGAGGAGGAATTCCAAGTATTGTAATTTTACTCCGAGGAGGCTATCGTATAGAGGGACTTGTAACATTGTATAATTATATTTAGAACAAGAAGGAACCCTTGTATATTTTCTTTTGCGGGATACCTATTAAGAAGTATATTATCTATTAATTTCAGGAATTGCTTGTGAAAGGACAGGCTTGAGAAACAGTAAGACCTTAATAAAAGAAAATAAGGATGAAATACTTCAATAGTTCCTTTGATAAAAAAATATTCCAAAACTGAGTGCAGTATCTCTAAAGCGGGTGGATTTTTTTTAAGGTTCCCATATCATTAAAAAAGAATTTTAAGAGCTAGCTAGTAATAAGTTTTGAGTCGATGTATTAAATAAGATAATATGGAAAGTATTAGCCGAAGACCTCTTAATTTTGTATCTCTAATAATGAATTCTGAGTGACTATAAAGTACTCGAAAAGGGTTTTTTATGTAATCTTTCTTTACTCGAGTGCTTTTTTTATTGCTTTACACAACACAATATACGAGTTTAGCTGCCTTAATGGTGTCATCTCTTGACCAGTATAGAATAGCGACTCCTAATCCTTAGTATAATTCAATTCAGGAATTAGTACTAGAGGGAGGCTCTCCTTAATACAAATAATGAGTTCTATTAAAGATATCTAATAAGACCTACCGATCCTTTTTTCAGTGTGTCCTTCTAAATAAAATCACGACAAAAACTGCTTTGAATTGGTATCTTTCCTTGTATTTTATCCAAAATTGTTCGGGAATATTATAACGATTCTAACCAATCTGCAAAAAGCTTTAAAGTTTATAAAAGAGGGTTTAATAACTGGATAAGATAATACAAATTGAGAAGCTTTTTCCTGACCGGGGAGTACTATATTATGTTACCCCCTTTTCTCTTGTTGAAAGTACAATGTTCTATTGTTTTTATCGACGGAATACATAAATATATGCTAAAACAAAAGTTTTAGTCTAAAATGTATAAAACTTAAAGGGTCTCTAACTGTGATTTAAGTCTGTATATTTTGTTTTTTTCTTTTAGGGAATCTAGTTTTATATAAGTGCCCGCTTTCTACTCTACTTACAAATTAACAAGAGTTACAAGTAATAATGCTACCGGCGCTTTAGTCAGGAAACTCCTAAATTTATTTAATGTAAACCCTTGCGAACATGTTAGCAAACAAAACCTATGGAAAAATACTTATAGTCCCAACAGATATTGTGAATTCGAAGTATATAGTATAAAAAAAGCCTCTTTTAAAAACTTTAAAATGCTTCTTATTACAAAATATAAAAGGAGATCCGGAGAGTTAGAATAGTTGGCAGAGGCTTCTTTTCATGCGCTATAACGTGGTGTTTAGTTTAAAAAGTATCCGCCTTTTTTACTCTAGATTTATTATCTTCTTTTCTCAAGAAGCGGGAACTTGCAATGGTTGCTTTATGGTCCCTGCGTCATCAATTTCAGATTTAGTAGGTATAATAACATTTACTTAGTCCCCTTTTTATAAGAAACTCGATAAATTATAAATCCTTTAACAAGTATTGAATTTGTAGAAATGAAGTAAACTGAGCTAAGAAAACTTAAGTTCTACCGGAATATGTGTTAGAACATAACAGTTCAGAGGTCCCCTTTGGGGAATTAATGCGATTCTCCGATGTATCAAAGAGAAAGAATTCTAGATAAAAAAGCTATGTGGTGGAGGTAAGCAGCGAGGCAACGGGTAGTCCGTAACACTTTTTTAATGAAAAAGCATTTAGTTCCTAAAAAAGATACCTAGCATGAAATGGGTTACCTTGTAGATATGAGTTATTTATACGAAAAAGCAGCCGGGGTGTTTAGGAATTCCTAGAAACGAGAAAACAGAGTCCCTCATAAGATAAAGTCGTAGTAAACAGGGAAAAGGCCTGTCCAAAGTAATACTAAGTCCCAAATAAATCCATCTTTAGTAGAGGCTAAACTATAGCTATATAATAGTTAATAGTAAAATCCTGTTTGGCAGAACCTAATGCGACTAGCTTTGAAAAGAAAAGGCACCCACTCTTTTGTCTAAGACCCGGAATAAAGTAGGGGATTGTCTAAATGTAAAATACTAAAATAGGAGACGAATCCTTGCTAAAACTGTAAACTAACAAGTCAAAGTCTATCAGTTCCTCGAGAGTTAACCCTCAAAACTTACAAGGATTTTAAAGAACTGTGTTAAAGTCTCTCTATATTTCTGCGAGTTTCAAGGACCTATATCTCTCTTTCCCTCTGGGATAGCTCAGCTCGTAATATAAAATTAAGTTTTTACTCCCATAGCACTCCCTTTATAGAACGGGGTAGTAACTATATTCCATACCTACCTTCTACTCAGTATTGAATTGGGTTTTTAACGGATCTAGAATATACGGTATAGATTCCTGGCAGATAAAATTCTTATTTATATGACTAAAGGACGTATTAACCTTTAAATTAATTTAAAGAGGAGAGTTCTGTCAATTAAAGCATCCAAATAAAAACTTTAGTCATTGCTTTAGAAGGCCTCATTAAAGACAGCAAAAGCTGTAATTTTTATCCCGTACATCCCTCTTATGATATTAACTTTGAAGGGGACCTTAGAAAATCTATAAATGAAATTAAGCTACTTTATATTAATATCTATATTTTTAATAAATCTTTCTTTTAATTTAAGGAGTAATATGGCCCTTGGTTGACTAAGTAGTCAGGAACTCCTTGAACTTAGATTAAAATTAGGGAACACTCTCATAGAATAAAATTCAAACAGGCGTAATGACAAGGTTATACTTGATTGAAGCTAGTTAATGAGACGGCAACCTATATATATATCCTATACGTCAGCTTATATTCTTCTTCTAGGAACTACTCCTATCAAGAGAAAGACCACCCCAAAAATACGCTATTTTCAACTTACGCCTCACTTTCACTAAAACACGAATTTCAAGAAAGTTTCTTGACTAACACTTTTTATGTTTTTGATTTGGAATACAGAAAATGATTCATCTCAGAAATTTCATAATTAAATGTAAATTCATTGGTTTACGCTTCGAACCTTTGACTTTACACTTTTCAAGCTGAAGTTTTACCAAGTAAATATAAAACGCAAATATATTAATGCATGTAAGAAGAAAATAAGAACAAAAAAAAGATGCTTTCTATTTAAGTGATTGTGATAATAATGATAAATTAAGCGGAGTCACCTTTATAATTTTAATAAGTGTCCGCCTTTCCTCAGAGAATAGTAAACTTGGGTATTATTAATTAAGTACTTTTTATGGCAAATCCGTTACTTCGTTACTTTAAGAGTCTTCCTTTAAAAGGTTTTAAAAATACTAATAAGAAAGGAATCAATCTCAGCTTTCTTATAAATATTGGTATTTCCTTGACTTTATTGGAAACCCATAAGCAAAATTCTAATTAAGTATACAAAAGCTCTTTTAAAAGTTAGAATGATCTTACTTATTTTCCTTAAATTTACTATATTTGTTATTCTTTATCATTCTACGAAAAACACAGAAGTTATTCCTGTTTGTAGGTTCCCCATATATATATTTTAAAAGAATCCTATTTACGATTCTAAAGGGAGAAGCTAAACCTCGACCGTTCCTTACTTAGCAAAAACTACTTCCCTTACTTATCTCTAAAATTACTGTATTTACTATAATGAAGATTTACTTATTAAAGACGTATAAAAGAATTTCTATACTTATTTTTACCCCTTACTTCCTCCGTTTACTCGAACACCTATTAGTTAAGATAAACTCAAACTGGAGGTAAGTGCTTATAAGGGGCCCCTGAAAGTACTAAGCTAACACAAATTTATATGTATATTTTTAACACTCTCGTTTTTGATGAGATATTCTACGTTTCTTATAATAAGCACTCTCTTTTTCTAGTAAGTTATTTTTAATAAAGGAAAAAATCAATAAAGGAATCCCTCTTTGACTTTGAAGGAAAACTACTTTAACTAGAAGTAATAAGGAATTACTCTCCTTAATCTAACCTGGTTTTAAATGTCCATTTTACAGGCAGGGATTTAGATCCTCTTTTTATTGTCAAGTACCCGGTGAGTTTGTATATTCGAAAGCATTCTATGGGTTTGTTAACTTGGTAGATAAATAAGTATTTTCGCGAATATTTTTTTAGTTAGTGTAGGTCTTCTAGGAAATGTATAAAAAGGGAGTCTTCTAATCCCAGTATTCCTGGATAAATCTGAAGGAGTAACCTCGTAATAAGGTCCTAATAATCTCGCAAGTAGCCCCAGAGCCCTTCTGGGGAGAACATCAACTAAAAAGCTGTATATTTTACTAACTTAAGTCTTAAAAGTACAAGATATCTTAAAATAAATAGAAGAGTTCCTTTAATCAAACACCCTTGAAATAAAGAGTATAAAGTCCGATACTTGTTTAAAGTAGTTTCGATTTCCTTTACTTCGATCGGATTACTTTTCTGTATATTAGAAGTTCGGGTGTAATATTATATTAATTACAGGAAATTAACTTACTTTGAAAGAGCTCCTAAGTGTCTGGAAAGGATAGCTAAGTTCATTAATTAAATGTTTCGTACTAAAAAAGGGGACCCATATAAAGCTAATTAGATACCCTTTATTCTATATTCTCAATACTTTGAAAAGAAACCCAAATAGGAACGACAGAGCGTAGCAACTCATTACTGAGGCGGGAGCCCCTAATTAAGACCAAGAATCCGTTTAGTGTATTCTAAATACTGTCTTTTTTCTACGGAAAGACTACAAAAAGATATAAAGAAGCGGTAAAGTCTTACAATTCGATAAAGAGCAAAGAATTAAAAACCGAGTAAGACTGTCCCCTTTTATAACGTTTTTTCCTTAACACTTTCACTTTGTGTTATCCCACTATTTTCAAAAGGAATTCTTTTTCACGGGGTGCAGAATAAATAATAGTTTAATATACTGCTTTGAAAGAGTAACAGTGTAAGTGTTTTCCTATTTCTATAAAACAAGGCTTCCCTTTTTCTTAAATAAAATATTTTAACATTAGCATCAGATATTTTACTTGCTTCAAAAATGCCCTATAAAAGACAATTAGAAGCTATCAATACTACATGAGTGAAGCTGTACAAGTCCAAATTAGAACCTTACTTCACGTAGAACTTTTTCATAAGTAATCTTAACAAGGTTTCTCCTAGATCTTTATAGTGGTTCTGTACAGAAAGGAGCCTACTTCATAGTTAAAAGTCCTTTTAATTATACTCGTAGGACATATCTCGTGCTGCTAGGGTTTAGTCCTTATCCTTATTTTGCGTTTTAGAATAGAGAATAGAGTTTATCTCAAATGGGAATTTCTAAACTAGATTCAACCAACTCCTTTTTTCAAGCTAAATGAGGGGTTGTTTTTAGAACCTATTAAAGTTACTGAGTGGGATAGAATTACTGTTGGGTATTTGTAAAAATCTTTGTAGTAAAATAATAAATAGGAATCCTTTTGGATACGCTAAAAAGTCTTAGCAGTCCTATAACTATAAGTTGAGAAATTATATATAGTAGGCAATCCAAATTAAGGAATAAAAATCTTGTATTTATTACTTGCAGAAGGAACTAAGAAGTATAGCCGCTTATCCATAAGATAAGGCATTCTAGAAGCAGTCATTAAGGAACGCGCGCTCTTAGAAGATACCAATTAAGAGCACGAGGTACAACTTTTATGCGAGGAGGGGCGCGTATTCAGTTCAAAAGCCCCCTTAGCAGGCGGTTCCTGGTTAAATAAACAAATTAGGAAGCTCTTGGAACACTTGTGCGCGCTTATGCCTTTACCTTATAAGTGTAAGAGAGCTCCATATAAAAATTATCTTTGACATTGGAGACGGAAGACAGAGATTAGAGGAGAAAAGTACCCTCTTATATTATTGCGAGGGTTTTATAGGATAATCGAAGGCTAAAGATTTAGTTGGTAAGTTGTCCTAATAATCCCAGATAAATATAAGACTTACCTAGTTTCGAATCATGTCTATATAAATGCGGGATCTATTGAAGAATAGGGCGGAGGCTTAGCTTAGTCGCAAAAGAGTAACAAAAAAAAGGTTTAAGAGTCTTTATTTAGATTTGGTACAGACCCGCCTAGCGCGCCCAATATGGAAAATTGAATATCCCAACCAACAGTAGTCTATAGGTTCCTGACTTGAAACTTACCCGCCGCTAATCAATCTATATCCACGGGACCCCTTGTTTTTATTCGAAGATTTACTCTCTCTACAAATAAGGAGTTCCCTAAGGTTTAATATTAGCGCCCAGTCTATTTATATAATTGAGGAATGGAATGGCGGACTTACTATTACCTTTCATTATTCTTGTCTCAAAGTTCTTCAGTAGTATATGAGTCTTTTTCAACTAATTCTAGGTTAAAACTCTGAATTCTCTCTTTTTAGAATTAGCATGAACCCTAATAAAATCTCATCCATAGGGAATTTTCAATTAGTCAATACAAAAAAAAGATTTCTGCACAATAAGCCTATCTAGTTTCTAGTTTTATATGTGATATTCAAGTAGGTTTGAACCCACGTCCAATAGATGAATATTCGGTGTTTTCGTAAAAGGAATATTTACTATCTAAAAGGAAAGTTGCTATATTTACCACTCTCGTATGAATATGACTAAGTGGACTATACTAAGAAAAAATATATACTAAAAGCATTAACCATCTAACTTTCTCAAAAGAATAGATATATCCCTGTAATCAATCTTTTGAGTTCCGTCTAAGAACGTTTTATGACCCGTTGTTATTGGTACCTCAAAAGCTATACAAAGGGGCAAGCAAAAAGGGGGTTATTCCGTAACTTTGTTATAGGTAGTTCCTTCATTGGAGTTTAATACTCAAATCCTTGAAAAGTTATAAATTAGTCATGAAGAGTTATTTATTCGGTATATGTCACAACTGAAGTCTCGTTCCTATATCCTATACTCGTATTTCATTCTTTTTTATAGTTCTTATCTTGATTCTAAGCTAGTTTTCCCTATCCAATCTAAATATATAACAGTTTAAGAGTTCACCTATATAGGTATTGAAATAAAGGTTAGTTTGGTCATCTCGGAAAAGGCCAAAGTTCATAATTAGGGTCTTCCTAATTTGTGTTCCTATCGAAACTTTCAGCTGCTAGCTCGTTTTCAGAGACAAGCAATGTATCAATTCATTGCTCTTACACGGAGTTGGTATTCTACTAAAATTGAATAAAAAGTCTTTCACAAATTAGTAGTAAACTGAGTCTTATTTTCACATAACTAATGATTGAGTAAAGGGCTCCCCCAGACCAATATAGGACAAGACTCATAATGGATCATGGTAGAGCGGGGTAGTCTTAGTACGAATTTCATGGGTTCAAGTCCACTTAGTAATTTTGATATCAAGAAAGAAAAGGGCGCCCGAAGTTTCGAACAGGTTTTATTCTTATCTTAAGTGGATTATCCAGGCTCATAAAAATAGATTTAAATTTAGCTATCTCATACCGTAATATTACAAAAACCTAGTATCAATACGATAAAATTACCGATTTCCTTGTGCTTTGAAAAACAGAGTATGGGATTTTTGAGAGACCCTTTTACTTTTAAATTTCTATAGTAACAAAAATCTAAATAAAGTCTTTTTTTGAAGAGGTTTGTTTATAGGCACCCCTTCTTACTCATTGATATTATCTAAAGTATTACAGAAATAAACGGCTTCATATATCCTTTATTATATCCTTTATAAACTACTTATAAAATTTACGGGCTCATATGACTAGAGATAATTAGGAATCTTGGTTTTATAAGAAGCTTTTGGATACCTGCTTTACTAATGTATGGTGAAACTAGACTAACCCTGTGCGATCAATCAGATTCAGATAAAGACATCCGGATCTATTCTTTACACGTTTGGGTGTAATTCCTTGTGGGATACCGTAATAATACGCATTTTCATTAGCCTGTATTTGATAAAGACTTCCTAGCTTTTTCTACTGTTTTCAAGGTTCTCCGGGTTATTTCTACAGGGTACTTCAAGGAAAATTAACTAATAAACCTCTTTTCGAGTAAGCAAAAAACTTTCTATAACAATAAATATCTATTTACAATGATTGAGCTTGTACAAAGAAATACATATACTATGAGACCTTTAAAGGATACGCCCGTCCCGCGGAATATGAGGGCTCGATAATAAGGTTACCAGATATCTTCTCTGGTTCTACCATATAAAGTAAGAGTTAATTTTTTGCTTGGTTTCTATCACAACGGCTCAAAACTTATGCAGTAAGGGATAAGATAATGGACTTTTCTAGAAGAGTTTTAGGGATTCTACGTGCTAGACGTCTTAATAAGCTCTTTATACCTACATCTGAATAACCCTAATTGAGTAGTTCAGTAGTGCCTTTTTTTTATTACATTCTTCAGAAACTCTTGATACTTTACTACTATAAGAGAAGCTCAACCAATCCTAGTTTCTGTCAACAAAAGCGAAGTTATTTATTCGTTTACAAGATTTACAACCCAACAAGCCTTTGTTACGTCTTAGTACACGCAATACTTTACGCAGCCTATATACAATAATTGAGGGTCTAGCTCATACTTTCAAGTTAGAGAATTCTTTAGATTTATAAAAGTTATTCAATACACTATTATTTCCTCAGGCAAGGATGCCTTAAACCAGATAAACTTAATACATTAAGCTTCGAACCTCTGGCACTCGATAACTTGCGGGGGTGCTTTACCACTCAAAGGATGCATGTCATTTGAATATGTGTTTATCGACCTTAACTCAACCGAAAGTGGGGCTATGCTGCTGATACGACATTTGACTTTTCTATTAAAAGAGTTTAAACACGATGGGATATCGCTGGAGTAACTATAACCTTATGAAAATCGGATAGCTTAGTTGAGAGACGACATATGTTTATTATAAAATAGAGTACCTTTTCTTTTTACAAGACTGCATTATTGCTCTTTAAATTCCCTTATAATCTAATAGTTAAGAAACCTAGACTAAAAACAAGAAAACTACTCTTCAAAAGCAGCTCCCTATCTAGAATAAAAGAAAAAAGCTTACTCTATTGACTCCTCTTTTGCGTACAAACTAGGCCTTAGAAAAAGAATTTTATAGTTTAACTTGACCATACCAAGGAGTTCTTATTCATATCAGCAACACAACTTTAGTAGATCAAGTATGATACAGCAACGCCTGATAGCAGTTCTAGCTATCTCTGACTGGTTTAAGTAGTACTAAACCCTCGAGTAATTGAATCTTGTTAAGGTAAGTACTCCATCTAAGAAACTCCAAAAAATCTTTAGAAAAGTAATAAAGTAGTTAAAGAGATTTTCCAGTTTTTAAATTATTAAGTTTAGACATTTTACTTTATAATACAATACTTCAATTTTCTTATATCTTTACAAGTGTAGTTAATCAATATTGTTGTAATAGAGGAGACGAAGTTCCTTTTATAAGGGTTCTCAGGTATTGTTAAAAAGCCTTTCGTAGTAGTCCTTTCTGTAATCCTAAAGGGGGGTTGAAATAATATAATAAGGAACTTTTACAAGTAGGATAAGACTCATTTTATCAGACAAATAGAAAACAATAATAAGGAACCTTTTATAAATATATATAGGCAGTACTAGCTTAATCTGCTTTATAAAGGGTAAAATAAGTAAAAATCTGGCATTTTAATCACTTACTATAAAATAGATTGAGCTCGTATACTCTAGTTTAGAGTAAGTGATTTTTTTAGTTTGTGAAGTATAGCCAAGTGGTAAAGCACTCATTGAGAGAATCGGCGTGCAAGGGTTCGAACCTTTTTACTCCAGTATCTAAAAGTGATCCATCTGTCGATAATAGAGAATAGAGTCCTTTAGAGTGAAACTCCCAGGTATAGTACTTTATCTAGAAAACGGACCCATTTACAGATTATATAGAAAAACAAATAATTGAATTGACCGCTAAGAAGTTTCTAGCTAACAAATTCTAAACGAAAGGAGAGACTAGTTAACTTGTTTGTATTACGAGCAGTAGGAACTAGCCCAATCCCTTTTTTTGCAAAGTACAAAAGACCTTTCCAATTTGGTATATAAAACTTTTTGTAAAAATGTAAGTAGAATTTCACTTCAAAAGCCCCAGGATAAGAACATAATGACTCCTTTTTCTTGGCATCTCATTATTTTTTTAAATACCTACAAATTTCTACATAGGTTAGTCCCGATAAAAAAGCGTACAAATAAGATATTAGGAAAGGAGCCGTTTTATACCATAAGTGGAACTAGAAAAACCTTTTAAATGAATTCTATTCCTTGATTTGTTTAGAATTACTATACGCTCTAGGACTAGGGGCCTACATAACTTGTATGGAATTTCTTAATTCAATTTTATAATAGCACAAAAACCCCGGTAACACCCTATTTAGTAAAAACTAAATTTACAACTTCCTCAATACCTATGAAGCCTCTAATTACTTCGACTAATTTAGAGTATAATTTAAGGGCTGTAGGATTTACCTTAAAAGACTCGAAACTTTCCCTTTACAAATATCCAGGAGAACCCGACCCTTCCGAAAACCTCCTAAATACAAATACCTACTTTGAGTGCCCTAAAAGAGGAACCTCTTTTATTAGATGTCTACCCTCCTAAGAGAAGTCTTAGTTAAGAAATTACTCCTATTTTATAGTTTTTCTACTCTTTGTTCTGGGCTAGAGGACTTATTAAAAGCCAAGGGAACTCTTTACTATTTATATTTGTTCAATTAAGGAAGACTCTTTTACAATTCCTGCTCTAGTTTTTCTTATAGTTATTAGTAAAATCCTGAACAAAGCTCAGTTTAGCCATCCCTGTAAGCCAACCCCAAAGCCTTAGACTACATATCCTGTTAAGTTTTATTAACTACCTATATTAAGAGGAATTCCTATAAGTAACTCCCGGTAAACCTTATACTCCTTCTATTTTTAGTATTTTAAGATAAGAAACCTATTACTACGACTCTTACTGAAAGCCCACTAACTGCAGAAAGCAAGCTGCATTCGGCTGGGAGCCACTCACCTCCAGACTTTTCCCCTCTCCCTTTAACTTATAGAAGGGGTTTTAGCTCAAGCAATATAAGTTCAGTAGTAATTTTCATTTAACTACGAAAGCGCTCAGGCACGTTTAAGGCTTCCTACTTTCTTTTTAGGTAATTTTTTGTGTAATATTAGGTTAAGGTCTCTGAGCCGAGGCTTTTGTTAGAATATTTCGGTATTGTTACCGACCCTTGTGATGAACAGCAAAGTAAGGGAAGTTTTTTTAGTGATAGTGGAAAGTTGTCAAATGAGCATGTAGATCAAAGTAAGTTGTGTAAGAAAAAAGAATCTTTAGTCTATGGAAACCCTTAATATCATAAAAGTAATGCTTCGAAATAAGAATAAAAAATCCAAGAGAATCCTAGAAAGGAACTGCATAACTAAAATATGGAAGAATCCAGTTACAATATCCGACAAAGAGGTAGTAAAAGGAGTATGTGTCTAGCCTATTCTTCTTAAGTTTATTAAAACTTTACTGGAGTATTATGAGTACCTCTAAGAAAAGCGCCTTAAACAGATACTAACCCTATACGAGTTTTTAATTAGACAAGTTAAGACTCGGTCTCTTAGAAAAGAAATTAACCACTTGTTGTATTTAGTAAGGAGCTTGCCTACTGAAATACCTGCTATATGCTATTGTTTTTTCCTAATGTGGGAAAGTAAAAAGGTAACGTTTCAAAGTATCAAGTTCTCCTTATTTTTTTTTCAAGTCCTTAGTCATAAATCTTAACGAACTAACCGGCTTTTCATACCATACTCTTCTTGACTATTTATCCGGAATGTCTATAATAAACAACTGTCAACTCTTTCTTATTAAACCCTTCGGTTGCTCCTTTTATACGTAATCTCTGGTAAATTTTAACCTATATTCTTGGCCTTTTGGTCTTATGTATTTTTATAGCACTTGTAGATAAACTAAAGTATAGCATATAAAGGATTAAACTTAGGAGGGGAGCTTGTGACTTGGACTAATATGTTGTAAACCCTTATTTATAAGACACCCTCGCAGGTATTCTCAAATTGGTTTGAGCCTAAAGGAGATAAACTTCTCAATCTATATCTTTTTAATAGGGTAAGGTATTTTCGTGGATCAGGTTTAGTTAGTCAAGCTACTACCACAAGTTTCGACTTTTTAATGATTCATCTGTACGTGAAAGCAATAAAGGGGGATTTTCCTTGTAAACAGATTGAAGAATTTTAAACTTATCTTTTTCCCACACTTTACTGGGTCCTAGAAAGACTTTCTATAGGTCTACTATAAGGTCAAAGACTCATTACTTTTAACTACAGAAATTTCAAGCCTGTCAATACAATTATAATACCACACAACAAATTTTGTACCCTAAGAAAAAAGTTTAGACCAACCGATTAAATTATAGCTATCACCCAATTGATATTAACTAGGTACGGGATTCCTAAATAAGAATAAGGTAGATAAAGAAATAACTAAAAAGAGTTTTATTAATCCAAATAAAAAGTTACTTTATGCAGCTGGCTAGTAGACACCAGGGAAGCTATATAAACTTTTCAATCTAGGGTTTAGCTTTTGTAGTATAGTGTATATAGTATAAAAGTGCAAAATAGCGAGGCTATAATAAATCTTGTCGGGAGCCCTCCTTTACGTCATTCCTTGCTCGAAAATGTAATAGAAATTAAAATAAAGTTTTTATTCTCTATTTAAGGGGTACCCTAATTAAGGTTAAGTATTGTGTTGGAGTACTGTACTATAGAGAATCAATCCTTGTATTAACAAATTTCCTGGGGTATACCAGGGCCTTTAAATTAACTTAAAAACAGAAGGGCCCGGAAGAAAAACCGCATTGGAGGAATAGATAAGCTTAGAATTTCTAGTCTTTAATAACAGCGTTTGTTTTCCTGGATAGAGGGTTCTTCTATTATTAGAGTGGTAAGAATTTATTTTTATAATAGAAGTCCTCGTCTTTAGAGAGGTTGCTATATGGTATTACCATAAAGGGTTAGTGAAGGATTGACTACAGTTTCTTGTCTGAATTAGTTTTTTCTCAAATAGCTTTTACTTCAGCCTAGATTTATAATTTAGAGGAAAGAGGAGCTTAGGCTTTGTATTCCTTGTTAAACTAGGAGCTTGGATGTAGATTACTATAAAAAAGACCCCTCTTTGACAGGGAACAAAAGACTAATACTGAATTTCTAAGCTACTAACGAAGAGATTGATCGAAAAGAGATATTTACTAGAGCTCGAGGGAGAGTTCTATAAAAGAGCTATGTGGGAATCCGTAAATAAGATAAGAATCAAAAAAGGAAAAAGGTAGCCATCCTTTCCTCCTTTGTTTCAGGAAGGATCCTATCAAAAAACCAAAATAGAAAAAGTAGAGCGAAGAGATATGAATGAATTTGCTAACTTTCTTGAATTGAGTCATCTTGTGAAAAAGAGTAAGCATTCTAAGAACCAAAGACACCATACTTTCCTTTAACGCTTTTGTAGATAGACTCTACTTCTTCTTTAATAAATAATAGATTATAGTAATAATCCTAAGAAAGGTAAGAACTCGACGGCGCAAAGCATGCATTTTTTTTAATGATCTTTTGTATGGAGGATAGCATTTTAGAGATTTGCAAAAGGAAAATAAGGACAAAAAGAAGAATCCAATTTCGCATTGTTTTTTTATTATTTTTACTATTTTAAAAAATCTTTTCTATTATGAAATCTTAATATTAGAGTAACTGGAAAAGAAGTCCTTTATATAAGTGATTTCGTTGATACTCTTCGCTAGGATAGATTCGAACCTACAAACATAGCATCCAATTACTAATGCCCTAACTTTTCTATACCATAAGTGAAAAAGAGTATCTACCAAATACCATAGAGAATGTATAGAAAAGGAAGGCTTGATTCAAAGTTATCTATATAAGTGATTCAAAAAGAAGTTCTTAAAATTCATGAAATATGTAGAACAAAATAATAAGAAAAGAGAAACCCAAAAGGAAACTGTGCTAGCCAAGAAACATCCATGAAGTAGAGCTTTTCTGAAAGTGAGTCCTAATTGAAAAAGTTGTATTATTTTAAGACTCAATTTCTCTCTACAGGAATTACCAGCTCCTATAGAGAAATGAGAGAGAAAATAAAAGATCTTTCTAGAATGGAGAATTGAGTACTTATTATATACATTAAAAAGAAATAGTACAAGAGGGTGTACGAAACTCTACTGAAGATATACCTTTTGCTTTTGAAAAAGCGGATTAAGATCTAAAAAGGACAACAGGCACACTACCTTAGCTTTCAATTTACTAGGGTCTTTTAAAGCAGAAACACAAATGAGCTAAACTTCCCCCTTTTCGTTTTAAGAGCTCTGACTTTTCCTTTTCATTCCTGTCTCTACCAGAAGAAAGCAAATAAAAACAAGGACAAAGTCAGAAACAAGAAGTTAACAAACGCAGTTTTATTGGTTTTGCAGTTATATGCGCCCTACTTTTTCCAAAACTGGGAAGCACTTCCTTAGTGAAAATAGGTCTTATTACTTTTACAGCTATAGCCGGCTTTCTTTTTTCCGGAATTGGAGGTGAGCTATACTAACAAAATGGGGTTTATTACTTTTACCGTAGGTGAAAATTGAACAACCAAAAAAGCACGTTTCCCCTGGGAAAGGGTAGATTTTAGACCTCTTTTTTGAGAAATTTTTAGGATTCGTATATATGCAAAAGTCCTACTTTTTTCAGAGCTATAACTCTCGGAGGGATAACTTTCTTAGAGAACCTAGACTCTGTATCTGTACCAATAATAGCTATACCTTGTTTCATACTCTTCAGAACTAGACTCTTTTTTATGTATCTGCATCTTCTTTTGTAGCCAAACTCTTACTCACTTCTGTAACTTGTTTCTTATTCGTACCCTCTTTCTTAAGGACCTTTCTAACCTGGAAAAGGAAAATTGTACTCTTCTAGCTTTGTTTTCTATCATACCTATTTCTGTATCATAGCTTCTTTCTTATGAGCTATACCTGTCTTAATTGTACTACTCTTCTTATAGGGACATATACCTTTCTCATAACCTGCGCTCTTATGGGCCCTACTCTTATTGGTTTAAACTAAACAAAAAGGGATTCTTAGCTTGTAGATCTGTTTCCTTATTAATTAGGGACTTGCAAGGAGAATAAGACCAACAACAAACTTTAACTTTAGTTCTCTGTCCTTATTACCAGAAACCCACTACTTTAGCTCTTTTATTCCTTAATAGCTTTCATATTCCGAACTTTCTTATTATCTGGAAAAAACCTAGAAACACCAACAAGAAAGAAAGACTTTCACTCCTTTTCTTTACTACTTAATTTAGATTAAGAAAGACTACCAAAAACCTTTTTAATAACATATACCCAGTAATTAATTTGAGCTTGTAACTTTGTTATCAGATAGTTATACATAGTGAATTCGTCTTTTATGGGGTATAATACTTTACTAAAAAATGAATTTGTAATATACTTAATCCAACACTCCATGTGGGTCAAGATTATATTTATATGTTGAGATAGGCAAAGTAAGCATGCTGTGCGGGGTTGTACAAGAAAAGAACTAAAAGAAAGTACTCTAAATTATAACTAAATCCTGGTAAATTTAGGAGAAATCTTAGGTAAATAAGTAAGATTTTTTCCTTATGTTGTAATTTAAATTAAATTTCTTCTCATTTACTTGGATAAAGCTATAAATTAATTGATTTAAGTTTAACTAAGGAGCTGTAATTTCTAGTCTTAGATCTACTTTCGACCTACTTTAGACTTATATCATGACTAAACATTAGTATTAATAAAGTAATAAAGGGCCCCTCCAAACACATACTTAGGGCCTTAATTATTAAAAGTGAGTGTAATAGTAGTCAAATTTAGTGCCAAGAATTAGGGTGCTTTTACTACATATTTCTAAGCGGACCCTTGATAAAACTATCGTAAAAAAAGGAAGTCAATTAGTTTCTCCTCAAAAGCTTACTAATTAAAAAAATTCTCCTAATTTTAGCATTTCCCTACTAGTAGTTGGACTTGGACCTTTGACTTTCATCCTTTTTCGAACTCTACTTTAACTGCTTTTTTAAATATAAAAAGAGATCCAAGCAAAGTATAACAGGAGCTTTTATAGTGGTTTTATAGTGGACAGTAGTAATGAAACTCCTAAGGCTAAATGAGCCTAATCTTCCTTGTATATATTAGCAGCAAGAAGTATAAAATTAGGTCTACTTTACTACTATTTATGAGCATACTCTGGCTTAGTATAGCATTATTCTTGTTCTTGCAGAAGCATCTGGAGGGGGTCTTTTTATCCTTTTTATCCCAAGTAATTTTTGTAGCATACTTAAGGTTAAGCATCTAGTCTCAATATATAAATACAAGGGTTCAAATGGAGTCGTCAAGATAAAAATTACACTTAATATCTCCAATAAGATATGTTAGCCAGTCAGTTCCTTAAATAAGAGTCCTTTTATTACCAAAATATGCTCTAAATATTCACTTAAATAAAGTGCTTTTTATAAAATTACTTTACAAAAGAGTAAAAAAACCGAACTTTATCCCCATCCTTACAAATTGAAATTTTAAATACGATATTTTGTCTAAGTAAATTTACTAGCAGGAAAACCCAATTATTACGATTAAAAGTGATATTCAACTACAAAGTAAATAATATGTTTGTAAGTGGGTCCCACTCTCATGTTCCAGCTAGGTTTTAGGTTAAATTACTTCCTTATAAAGTTAGGATAACCCGGACAATAAAGAACTAAGCTTTTTAGAGTAGTATAATCCTAAATTTTGAATTCAAATCGGATTGACTTTTCTATTGTTACTGCAAAAAGTTTTGATTCAAGTACAGTCGGTATTTGAGTCCTTAGTGAATTACCTATCCCTCGCTTAGAGCTATAAAACAAAGTTAAACCCGTAATAGGATAGGATAGGAACATAAGTTAAATTAAACGAAAATGACTCCGGTTTAGATCCGTAATTCAGTAAAAATAAGTTTATGTTATACTCTTTAGCTACCCTCTAACTCGATACCAGTAGATGACTGAACAGAGTTTTCTCAACTTAAAGAAGCCCTCTTATGTCTGGCGTAAAAGCATAACTTCGGTGGAAATTATATAGGAGACTCTAGGAGATTGGGGCGGATCTATTTTCCATACAGAACATAAGACTCTAAAATAAGTAGTTTACTAAATTATTTGTACTTTTAACGACTGTGGTGTAGGTATACAAATTTTAAGAGACGAAAAGCGCTTCTATTATCTATTATATTTACTAGGATCTCCAATTAAGTGAAATAACTAGAGAAACGGTTATAACAAATATATACTTAGTAAGAAAGGACCAAAAAGTGTACCAGGGTTCTATTTATGAATTAAAAGGCTTAATAAAAGGTAGGTTTTACAGTTAAGTTTACTCGTATAAGATAAAGCATAAAAAACAATTTACCCGCTAAATATACTAAATAGGAGCCTTTACCCTTATCTATTTACAAAAAAATATTTAGAAATATAACGTAGTTAGGAACAAGTAAATTTAAAGACTACCAAAAGTTTTACTTTACTCTTTTTTGTAAGCTTATACATAATCAAGTCGTTTTGATAAAATTTTAGGGGAAAAAGTAAATTGTCTTACAACCCTGTCCTTGACATGGGCGCAGGGTTTTTGATTAAATGCTAGGAATTAAACAATTAATATGGTCCTTAAAAGATTTTTATCACTAGTAGTGACGTACAAATATATGACTATTTTACTGCGAAAAATCCTATTATAATAGAAAAGCTTTAAGTTTATGGAGCCCCCTCTTTAGAATTTAGATTTCTAACCAACTTACCTCTGTATTGAATTTTATACCTAATTCTAAGATTGGTTAAACTAATATGCCTTACTTAGCTTAGTCTCACAAACACTATTTGTTCGTTCTAGAAAGTTTACGTATATAAACCACTAGATATAAAGATCCCCTAAGGATTTTTTAAAGACTTAATAATCCGCAATTCCACAAGATTTTTTGTGCTTTCGGTTCATTTCACTGGGGATCAGGGTTTCTTAAAAGATAGTTATTAGTATCCCCGCGCAGGCGTATTGAACTCTTTTCATCGAATATAAAACCTTGCTAATACCTGGTATGGCTATTTTTATTACCTTTAAAATAAGGAAGACTCTCGAAAAGAGCTTCCATTCAAAATGACCTGATACGCAACAGTTTAGTTATTACTCTAGCACTACTTAACTTAATTCGTTATACTTTTTGTAAAGGTTTAGTAATGAAAAAGACCTTAGGATTTCAGATTTCCTATGTAACCAGATTATTAAGTACTAAAAAACAGTAACCCATGAGTTATTTATTATATATATTTCATGATTATCTTGATGAGTCAGAATATTCTAAATGAAACTACCTTTACTTTATACTCTATATTCTTTGGACTTGCGTGTTTACACCAACCTACTTTTCAGATATTTTGTATACTAGGTATCAAGGGCCCCTTACTACAAAAATCCTCGAGCTGCTCTTGGTTGCGTAGGAAAAATTACTATGCTTCTTATGTTAAGTTTTGTAGTTTACTATTTTTATATTTAGTTTATAGTGATACCCTAAAATTTAGTCGAATAATACAAGTGTTACTTATGTGTAGGTTACATAATGGGCCTCATTCTATGCCTACTGTTCTTTCGTATATCTATATTTATCTCTTTTACGGATTCCCTACTATCTAAGTGTTACATATTTAGAGACTCTAGCTTTTTAAAGAACTAAGATTAATACTTGGTTTTTGTAGCTAAGTCTAGAGAATACCTTAGATTTAGGTTTAGTGATTTACAAAAGAAGGGGAGGCCTATTCTCAGTACCCCTTAAAAAGGTCTATTAAAACCCGATTTGGATTAGAATTAGAGTCCTTGTAGTAAATATAGTTTTTAGTTACTCCTTAGTTACTTATAAATTAGGGTACACATGATAGCTTTCTTAAAAACGTAATAACTTAATTAATACTGTAAAAGTACAGTAAAAAGTTTATTGTTATCTTTAAATATCTCGGCTTTACAAAGAGTTCTCGCTGATTTAGTCTCTTAATTTCTAAAAGTTATCCCTTATCTCTTCATTAGGCTTAGTCTCTCCGTGGATCTAAAATTTAATATGGGGCTCCCGTGATATAGGTAAAGTACTGCTTGGAAAAGTGGCTATAACATGGGCCTTCAGGGATACATATACCCCGCACTATGTACTATATAAGAGACGAAAGCCCTGGAAAACTGTACTAATTGAGAATACATTGTATAAATGTACGTTAAGTAGCTAGTTCTGTTATACATGAATTGAGTAAAAGCGCGACCTGAACGGGGCTTAGTCTTATATTTCCCTACAAAACTTTAGATATTAGATAAGGGTTTTATCTCTCTTTTTTTTCATTTCTAACTTATTCCTGGACGGGTGAAATCTTCTTACTCTGGAAATAGTATCTAATTCGGTTTGAACCTACGTATTAATGAAGTCCCACCAAATTACCTTTATTCTAGATTTTTTAAAACTGTGTTATCAATTATATATAGCTACGAAAAAGTAGGGAGTGCCCCTCTCCTGAGTAATAAGAATGTAAAACAGATACCTAAGAGTACTACGATCCAGCTCTAATACCAACTATTATTGGGAATAAAATAAATGACCCTATTAAAGTTTTATAAAACTAAGTGATTAGGATAGAGATCCTTGCAAGTACTATGGTTAGTGCTTTTCATATTTTGAGTTATAGCCTAAGCTCTTCCCCAATAGGCTCTTAGTTATGCTTAGAAGTAAACTTATTCTATTTTATACAAAAATTTAGGAGCTCTTGAGAGTGAATCCTTAAATAAGTAGCTACTGAAGGAAGTAAGAGTGCCTGATACTCGTGCACGGAATTTTGAAATACCTACAGCAGATTTAACTAAATAGAATTATTGTAGCCTTTGTTTTGAACAGGGTACCATTTATTATATATAGCGCTCTCCGGGATCGCAAAAACACTTTTCCAATACTACTAAGTAATTCTAATTTATTAGGGGATACAAAAGCCTAGAATATCTGAGATTTAAAGTTGTTCATAATTTTAAGTAAGTTTCGGTCATATCGAATGCAGGAAATGCTGGTTAGAATTTTTACGCCTATAAGCTTCCCCACGAGAAAGGAACTTACGACGTCAACTATTCTAAGTTTGTGAGACAAGAATTGGTTATCGGGTCTTTTTGCGGCATCCCGCCGATCATCAGAATATCGATAACATTTGAGGAATACCTAATTACTCATTTTATTATATAACACGCATACTCCATATATTAATGCAACCTCACTGCTACTAAGTCGAGATGGTTAGTTATCCAAAGTTCTCCCTTAATATAATAGAAATTGCTTATATAGAATTGTAGTTCTTAAAGTGTATACTTTCCTTTACTTATAAAAGTATACCTTCTTTTCTCTCTTTCTTTATCTTATTACAGCTTTTGATTAAGCAAAGTAATTTAAATAGGAATGGTGATGGTTCAAGTCCATTTATCAACTTTAAGGTTGACGTCAGGCATAAAGACTAAGAAATTGAACTGACTTCTTACTTTCATTTCAACCATAGGACTAGCTAGGATTCTTATTATTATTATTATAGTGATTTAGTGCACCCTTTTTCTTTCTAGCCTTTTACCTCGCTAACTGGTAAAACTTGAGCTATAAAAGGAATTCTTTTACGAGAGGAAGTTTTTTATATGATACTTTTGGTATAGTGCTCCTAAGGTATTTTTAGGTTTAAGAGACCGAGAGAGGACCTCCTTTATAATGAAGCATTAACACTAAGATAACCGCCTTTTTTGAAGGTTCTAATCCCTGCTTTAACAATATAAAATTTTAAATTATTTACTAAATACCGGGGTAAGAACTTCGTACACCAACGTAATAGTATAAGGAAATCTAGACTCAAGAATGAGCGCCCGCTACTTATAAGCTTTCTCTTCTATCTTTACTAGTTTCAAGGATTTTATAATGTAAGCCGCTTAAATACCTAATAAGGACACCTTAAAAGCCACTTATACAGATCTAGATACCTTGTAAATTAATTTAGTAAAAAAAAAGTAAAATCACTTAAATAGACATCCTTTAAACTGGCCTCTTATTCCCAGCCTTAGAAATGAGACTTTTCACTTAAGAAAGTTAGCTAAAGAATTTGTGAATCACTTCTATAAAGAAAGATTTGACTCATACTCTCAAATCCCATATTGAAATTTAGTAAAAGTACGTTCATTTAGCTATCAATTACCCCCTGGTCGAAACTCTATTAGAACATTTAGCTTCAACTGACAAGCCACAGGTTCAAATGCCATAGCAAACTGTCAAAAGTCAAGAATGGTCCCCTTTTGATTAGAATTGAGTCTTCATTTTCTCTAAAGGGTTACGGATATGGTAGTGTACTACAACAACTCTTACTTTGGCTCTTCAAGAACTAAACTAGCCAAAGCTTACCCTTTGAAAAATAAGATTTCAAAAACTAGTGAACAGAAGAATATACCTCGAATCCGAATAATCAAGACGCCGAATCCGAAGGATTAGCTCTTATATAATAATGAGTTACATAGGACTTAGAGGGACAGTATATGTAACTTGCTTCACTAATTTTCAATACACGTATCATTATAATGCAAAATAAGTACTTATTAAGTAGGATTAAATCCCCTATAAGAAAATTCTCTTCTTTAGAGATATTGGATTTAAATAACAAAGGGTAAGCTATATGCCTCCTTTGAATTTAGTTATTTCTTTAGTTTACAAATTTTTTGAATATGAAACCCATACTACATCTAATCTTAGGAATCCTATTCTTGTTAAGTTAGCTCTGTAAGTGAAAATAAGCAGGGATGCAGGTATTCAAAAAAGAGTGTTAATCTCATTATTAGAAACTTAAGGTATTAGTTCTCAAGAATATAGTTTAAGCTCTATAATTGTAATTTCACGTATTAAATAAAATTAACGTGTATATAATGATGCCCTTAACGAGAACAAGCAATTAAGTACGAAGGTTTTTTAAATCACAAGGGTGACTGCATGGCTAAAGTTCTGAATTTCAGGCATACCTGTTAACAGGGCTCAGTAAAGATAAAAACTCAATTTTACAAGCATTAAAAAAGACATAAATGTTGAGGGCATGTGTCAACTTCTTAACGTTAAAAATTAATGTAAGTTTCTTGGTTAGTGCTTTTCTTAATTTTCATTTTAGCAATGGACACAAAGAGTCGAAATTCTAAGATAGCGAAAAGAGAAACCATCACGTAAGTAACTCAGTGCTACAGGTACTACAAAATTAAAATGACAACAAAAAGCGCTCGAATTATCAAAAACTTAAAATGTTTAATCTTTTCTTAGCGGTTTTTCCGGAAATCTTTCTAATTAATGCAACCTTCATCTTACTGATTCATGGGGTTATCTTTAGTACTTCAAAGAAACATAATTATCCGCCCTTAGTCAGTAATGTAGCCTGGTTGGGCTTACTGAGTGTTCTAATCAGTTTGCTTCTGCTGTCGTCTGGTGCACCCCTTCTAACTATGGGTCATTTCTTCTGGAATTCTTTTTTTCGTAGGGACAATTTTACCTATTTCTGTCAAATCCTTCTTTTGTTGAGTGCGGCCGGTACGATTTCTATTTGTTTTGCTTTCTTCGAAGAAGAGAGATTTGATGCTTTTGAATTCATTGTCTTAATTCTCTTGTCGACTTGCAGTATGCTCTTTATGATTTCAGCTTATGATTTAATTTCTATGTATTTAGCTATTGAGCTTCAAAGTTTATGCTTTTATGTGATGGCAGCCTCAAAACGAAAGTCTGAGTTTTCCACAGAAGCTGGCTTGAAATATTTGATCCTAGGTGCATTCTCCTCCGGAATCTTATTGTTTGGGTACGACTGGCAAACTGCACATAAAAGCTGAGAATCTCGGTCTAATACCACGCCCTCAAAAGAGTTGGTGGTAGGAAGAGATTAAGCTAGAATAATTCCGAAGGTGTAACCTAGACAACGCGAAAAAAGGCCCGAGAACTCAAAACTAGAGGAACGACCCGTCGGTGAACCAAATTCCGACCCAGCGCCTTATGGGTTTTCCAAGTCTGAAGGGATACAGTACCAAATCTCGACTCCTACCGGAATCTTATATTATTGCAGCCCAGCCAGGAATGGCCATTTGTGGGATACCACCTCTGGTTAAAGAGGTCCCTTTTAAGACATTTATATGTTCACAGGGGCTAGAAAGACTTGGGTTTATAAAGTTTACCTATTCGCTGGTAAAACAGAAGGACCTGATCAGAGTAATGTTGAATTTCTTTTCCCTTGGCTTAACTTAGCATGGGCCGCCCACTTTCCCACACACGGGATTATCCGCTGCTTACCTGTCTGATCCCATCATACACTCTGCTTGTAAAGAAAACTAAACGACCGACTAAGTTCCGGTCCGTCCCGAAAGGTAACCCTTAAATATATTTTATTTTAGAATAACAAGACCAATTCAAAGCTGCTCAAAATCCAGAGATACTCAGGGCTTAGCTTAAATAATTTTGCTCCTAATAATTCTAATTTCTATAAACTAAACGTTTTAAGACTCATTTGTTCCTATTCAAATTTTTTAAGGAGAGCAAGAGTCAGAAAAACGCCTTGCCTTATAGCCTCTTAAACTAAATTGACATCAAAAGGAATAAAGGCTGAGAATTGAGGAGTATGGATTCCTTATAGAAAAACGAAGTGACTATCTAGAATACCTTAAAACACGAGTTTAGAGGTCTCTTAAGGTTAGATACAGCCCGCACTTAGCACCTTGCTTTACTAAAATGAGAGTATGAAAGCAGCCTTACGAACTAGGAAACAAAACCCTACTACTTGACTACTTGTCCTACTAGAAACAGAGCTTCTTTGTCATTCACTTCCCTACTTCATTACCAATTTTTAAGTACTTAAACTAAATAAGATACATTCGATTTTACAGATAGGAAGAATCGACTGGAACCCACAAAATATGTATAAGAATCAATCTCCTTTTTTAGACAGATCAACAAGAGTAAGCTACAAGAAGAAGACCCCAACTTGCGTTGCCTTAGAAACGAATTTCCTTGTTTTCGATTAAGGAAAGCACTCTAACTCAACTACCAGATAAGAGAGAGAATCCAAAGGAATACACCCTATAAAATCTTGCGTAAGACCCGTATAAAGAACCCCTACAAATGGATATTCCCTATTAATTAAGATTTTAAGGATAGCTTCAGAAGTAAGTAAAATACTTGTAAATTGATATTAATTTAAGATTGCTAGGACATACTCTTGAAAAGCAAACCCTAAGCCTTAGGAAGAGGTGTTTTCTACTGTACTCTTAATACCTGTAATTTAAAGAGTAAAAAGGGAGGAATCTAGCCTTTCAGTCAGCAGCGGATGCGAAATCTAAGCACGAAATATAAAGGTAAGACAGCTCTTCGATATTATAAAAATCTCTATAACAACTGTGCAGAGCTTCACAATCCAGGAGGACTACTGACACTGGCAGAACCGTTGTTAACAGAGAACCTATTCCTATATCTAGAAAATAGACTCAAGCCAGTATCACCACGAGTATGTGTGCCTCTTAAAGGGAAACTCTTTTATTCATATGAAGTCCTAAACTAAGGATTAAATAAATTGAAACATTTAAAAAACTCTAAGCAAGATAAAAAGGAAATAAAAAGGAAGGCTTAAAAAAAGGTAATACTCAAACTCGAAATAGACTTAATGGATTTGATATTAAAAAGGTGCTCTAAGGCTCTTATTAGTTACTCATACTCAGGTAGTTGTAACAAGTGTTTCTCTCTTTATTGTTGGCAGGAGGAGTCCATGTAGGACTTAGTTCCAGCTACAATTAAGCCCCTTGATGTACTTGTGAATCAAGTTTTTTTCTTTTTTGGGAATCCAATATCCCATCAGGAGACTTAAAAGTATTATGTTTAGATAATGCATAAATACGACTTTGTATCTTCTCTTCTTATTATTCAAAATCTTATGCCATAAAGATTCTGCACGGCTGTTAACTAGGATAAAATACAGTAATGTAAGCGTTTTTGTTATAGGATTTTTGGGAGCGCTCTTCTTTAATTAGAACTCTTTTTTGTTAGGACTACCGTGTTTTTAATAAATTGGGGATTTTGCTTTAAACTTGATGAGAAAATCCTTTTTCTTACATTCTTTAGTTCTAGACTGAGTTTTAGGATTTTATTCGAAACAGGGATTATACCTTATTTGTCGAATTCAATAAATTCTTAATAGTTTTGCTATCTTTAGCATTTAAGTGCTCTAATTTAATAATATCCTGGGTATTTCTTAGGACAATACAACTTATGCAAGGATCTCCTATTCATTTCGGTTTTCTTTGAAATTTTAAACTTACTTCTAGGCTGGTCGGGGTATTGATCCTATGCTAGCCAGTACAAACTAAAAATGGCAGTATGGTTAAGGTACGCTAAAAAAATATAATTTAGATTTTCTTAATATATCTTGTGTTTTTGCGGATACTCAATTTCTTGAAAAATGCCCTAACTGGGTTATGGTTATACCAACGAGATCCTAATTGAAAATCTAGGATTTTAGTTCAGTTTTCAATAATGGGTCAACCCTTAAAAATCCCTCTATGTCAGGATATTCGTGAGGTATCGAGACCTTATTATTTAGTTTAAATTTTAGGGGTTACTCTTATTAATCAAGTTATTCAATAATAAGGAGTACTTCCACAATATACTCCATACCACTCTGTCTATAAAACTGCAGAGCTTTCCTTGGACTAATTTCACGAAGTGGGTTCTTACTAGTCGGTGATATAAAAAGTGTTTTATACTAGACCAATAACTACAAAAATTATTGTTATATTCTATAAGCTTTTGAATTAGAGTAGGTCTAACATAAAATATAAAATTAAAACCTTCTGACACAAGAATGCACAGAATTACGTTTTTTCTAATATTTTTCTAATAATAGTGTAGACCCACTTCTATGCATTTTTAAGACTTCGTTAAGCTTTGTTGTTTTACCTAGTATATCCCTACCTATAAACCCGGTTGTACAGATATTTTTAGTTACAGAAATTTGCAGTACCATTTGGCCTTTTAAGTTTAATGGTTATTTGAAGGTTTTACTTTTTATGGTTACTAATTAATAATTACTTGTATAGCCCTTTAAGTATAGTAAATAATTTAAGTAGCTATAGGATACTTGGGTAAAATGGACGCAAAAATCAAGATATAACATATTGATATCACAAAATCCTGAAGAAATTTATTTCTTAGTAGGTTTGTTCCTAAAGTTACTTATATGCACTAGGTAGCGTTTTGTAGCCAAGGTAATACTAAATTCTTTGGCTTTGGGGTAAAGGAATAAGAAATTCTATAGTTGCTGGATCTTAATTTGAACTAGTATAACTAAACTTAAAAAATATAAACTTCCTGCGGTATTCAAGAGATCCTGATTTAAAGAGTAACTGTTAAGGGTTTTACACTGTATGCTTTGTCTGACTACACCTGTTGCATTAAGATATCCTAAAATCTTGCTGGACTTGCTTAGTATCCCTGTTTAGTATTTCTTTCATACAAATCGAAAAAAGAAGCCTGCTTTTCTCATTTAGAAATCGAGCCTTCCTAAGCTTTTGGTTTACGAATTCTAGGTTTATTCCAACTTGATTGTCGTGTTCGAGACTCGTATTTGGTTTTTATAATGAAATATAATATTTGTATACATTTTGGATTGAGATCATCCTTTATGTATTAGTTACTGACTTTGTTCCTTGATTTGCCGATAAACGGGGTTCTTCCTTTATCGAAAAAGTTGCAGTGTATATAAGATTCCTTTTGTAGAATAGGGGTATCCTCAAATATACTAGACATTGGCTATACTCTACGGCTAAGAATTTGGTCCTTCTTACAAGATATGCACACCTGACAAAAAGATACTGTTTTCAAAAAGTGCTCACTTTGTTTCCTCTTATGGCAAAGAAGAGTGTTGACATAAACCAAAGAAAACCTAGGAGGGATGGGTAGTAGTTTTTGTTTATAGAAAAAAAGATCAACAAAAACGGTAGAAATATAAAATTAGTTATATTACCTCGCTAAATGTGTCTGCCAGTCATAACAAAAATATTAAGTAACCAAAGTCTCGTTTATAACTCAAAGGAAATTTTTCATATAGCAGAAAAGGTACCCCAAAAGACGTAGAATATGTTATAGTGCACGCAAAAAAACTTATAATGCTTTTCTAAGCTAAGTATAATAATTTGAGGGCACATGTAAGCATTATGAAATGTCATAAGTAAATGGACTCAATATTTGTCTAATGGAATTCATTAAAATCACTAGTGTAAAGTAATAATGATACTTAATTTGGCTAGATAAAACCTTAGTATCTAAGAGCTGGTATAATAGGATTTGTGTAATTGCTTTTTTAATCTAAAAAAAAGGGGTACTTTAAAAAGATCAAAATCAAATCAACAAAATAGTGTGCGCAGGACCTGCTCGATTACTATGGATTAGTGACGACATAAGTACTGGCAACAGCTAAACTTAAGTAAACAAATCCTTTTTGACAGCATCCATCCTCAGCCGGTTTGCATGAAACTTAAAAAGTAAAACTTTTTTTATTTATATATATATACTGAAATCCGTAGGAGCTTACGCACTTCCCTAAAGATAGCTTTAGGACTTATTAGTTAACAAAACTAGGTTTAGCAAGAGATTTTCCTTATTTTATTAGGAAACTAGATACTCTAAAAAGTATAGATATAGTAAAGGAAACCTATACCCATTTAAGAGGCAAGCTTTTGCAAGATTAAGAATTGTAGTAATATCTAAGTATACTTTAACCTATTAATTACACCCATTCAAATAGTTCACTGGAGAATTTCTTTATAAGAAAACTGTATCTCAAAGCATAACCACTCCTTAATATACGCATTATAGAAAGGGTATACTTAAAATTGGAAGGGATTAACCCTATCTTACGTAATCGCGGGTCTAAAGTCCTTAGTTACTAATCAAAGAAAAGTACTTTTTTCCTTAGTTCTTGGTCAGTTAAAGTTTTTGTACTTTGGGGTTACAACTGAGTTATTTTTTTCAAGCTAGGTAAGTTATACTGGAATTCCTATACTTCTTAGTACAAAGCAACCTTTAAAAGTAAGGTAAACTCGAAAAATTACACCTTGATTTAGGTAATATATTCCTAAAACTCTAGAATTCTTAATTGAAGGATTTACTATTACCCATAATTTACTATTAGCCTAACACAAGCTTGAGCCTGCTAAATTAAATATGGAAAAATTGTAGTTACGAGTGCTCTTAAGGTCTTTTTTGTAAGAATAACACCTCTATTTACTGGAGATTCTTATTTCACATTCTTTATCCGGAAACCTATTCTATAACTAGTTTAAGTCTACTGTTTGCTGGATTAATACCTTTTTTTCTAATAAACTCCTACTTGAAGAATTAGTGCTTATATTTCGTAAGCTACACAAATTGAGCAATTAAAGTAGCTTAGATATCCTTAATTTGCTTTTTATGGGTTACCGAGTTCCCTATACTAAAGACTAAGAGCTGTCCTAATTATTTATC
>JAYMTF010000052.1:0-63457 GCA_036897485.1 Pelargonium nanum
CACCTTATTAGTGCAACTGATATAAAATTATATCAGTTAACTGATATACATATTACTCAACTCTTTAATAATATATAAAAACTATATATTTGATTATTTAAATTTTATAAATTAATTATTCAAATTATTGTGAGACACTAAAATCTACATTTATCTCTCTTAAAACACATTAATGAGTTTCATGTTAAATTCATAAACAAAGAAGAAATGTGCATGCCACGAAGGTTAAACAAACAATTGTGTCAATAATTATAATTAATAAGCTTTTATTTCAACTGATAAAATAATAATAATCATGAAATAAAATAAAATAACACATGAGACATGTTCTTAATTTTATTATTTTCAAATAAAACAAAATTATTATATTTAGTTTAAATATAAACATAATTGTCGTTGTGATGCACACGATTTGTCATCTTATACTTAGATGTAATAATTTTTTAAGATCATAAATATTTTATGAGTAATTATACAACTAATGAGATTGCATGAAGATTTGTGTTTAATTTAATTTAATGCATTGTATTATTATATGAATTAAGTACCTATTAGACTAATTAAAAATGGCTTTTGTGATTAATCAAACAACCATCATATCATTGATTCTTAAACTAACAAATATTTAGTGTTGGACTTTATCAATCATGCTCATTTTGCAATAAATTGGAATAATTATTATTAAATTGTCTAAATACTAATTGGATTATATGGGTTCTTTTAGCCGAAGTGATAATGCTCAAGACCTGAAAACAAACCATTCGTGAAACATAGCGAGTCAAGATGTGCCTAACAGTTGAAGCAATAATGTTTCAAAATCTAAAAAACAATGACATTTGTGAACTAGAGCAAGTCATGGTGTGAGTCGTGAAACAATGCGCGGACAGTTTAGTCAAAGAAATTGCACGAAAATGTCACTAATATTTTCTCTTACGTCAACACATGTTCATTTTATTAATAAAAAAATTTTATGTGACAAAATTAGATATTAAAAAATAAAATAAAATATATTAAATTAAAAATGATACTTAAGCGTAATATGTCACATTAGTGATGTGTACTTTTTTTTTAATTAAAATGTTGTGTGTTGTGTAATAATAAGTCCATTTAATTTTTTTTATTAAAAATAATTTGTGGGAAACGATGATAACGACAATGGCCAATTTAAATATAAAAACAAAAGTTAATGGACCATTTTAAGATAAACAAAGTCTATAAACCAATTAGCACGAATACATATTTTTTATGAACTGAAGTAAGTTTTATTCCTAATCATATCTTTGAGTTCGACGTATCATATTTTGATCATTTGAGAGGTACAAACTACAATATTTTTATATTGAGCCTTTAATTATATGCTCTTACATTGATAGTGAGCGTGTGACTCTATTTCCTCTATATGAATATTCTTTTGCTCCTTGAAGCACAATCATGTATGAAACTGATTTCCACGACGCAATTAATTAAACATGTTTAAAGTCATGTTTTCCTATTTATCTACCTTTTAGCATTGGTTTTTTTTTAGAAAAACAAAGAAAGTATGAATTCCATATTGGTAAAGTGAGACTAAAATTTGAAAATAAAGTGTTTGGTTTGTTTGTTGGGAGTGTGTTTTGAGTGAAAAGTTAGCAACAATTTTGTCGTGCAAATTGTACGGTATAAGGTTAATGTCATTAATAGTACACAAGTTTTAATCTGCCAATCAATTCGGTATCTACAATTTTAAAAGACTAATTTAATATGTAATTTTTATTTTATATTTTGTACACCATCAAATAAAACTAGCTATTCATTTCAAAATTTGTACCTAATATGGTAAAAATTTAAAATTTATGTACCAAAACATATAAATTAAAATTTAACATCCTAAATTAATTTGTTTTAAAATTTCATGTACTAAACTAGATGTATATCATTACTACATTAATCCTTATATAATCAACATGAAGTGTGGTTGCTATTGTCTTTATTGGCTTGTGAAAAATATATAAAGTGGTGGAGCCTACATTAGTCTACACAATTTACATATGGAAAATGATGGGTCATTAAAATCATAATTTAACAATTGGTGGGTTGTGGAGTGGTTTTCATCCAAAATATGATTTTTAATTTTTTTTGGAAAGCTTTTTTTTTTTTTTTTTTTTTACTTTTTGACTTTTGTTTATGTATGATTGGTGATTGAGTAACTAAAATTAAATATTACTTTGGTTATATATAAAAGTGGACAAGTTATTACATAGTTTAATTTGCATGATTTGACAACTGATCAGTCCAATATGAAATTATAGTTTAAAAACAACAATACACAATGTAATTGATTGTTCAGTTCTCATTTTAATATTTGTAGCCAAATGGTTACATGTATGTACAAAACAATACTGTACAATGCGAACGAAATACCCAAAAAAAATTTTAGATGTTACTCAGTTGCGGTTACACGTGAAAGATGTGTTACAAGTTTAATTTGTATGGTCAAACAATTGATCAATCTGATATGAAAGCTGAGTATAAAGTCAACAATACACAAGAACAACGTAACAAATAATTTACTTCCCATTTGATATAATATTGTACAATGCAATGAAGCACTCACTATTCATTTTGATGTTACATGTGCAAGCATATTACACGCGAAGGTACTAAAAGTTAACGTAATTACATGTACATATATAATACATGTTTAGACACATTATTGAATAAAATTAATTTGTTTGATGAGACATCTCAACAATTGAGAAATCTTGAGTCGTTATCGATAAATTTAATTTCAGATTATATTGTCACATGATATTATAAAAGCATATTATTGATATTTTACATAAAATATACATTTTCAATGAGATATGATATTTTACATAAATTCTATTTGGATATTATTCAAATATCAATTTTATTTGAACCCAAATGAATTTTTTATTTACGAAAATGCCACCGCATCTCCAGCGTCGACAATCGTGTGTCCCTCACAAACTGTTCGACGAAATGCCTCACTGACACCAAACCCAAATCGCCGAATCACAAGTTTAATTCGAACGCGCCGGAGACATGTGGAGGCGCGTGACTTCACTCGCTTCGCTGATCTCTTCCTCGAAATCGTCCACCTCCAACCAGGTATCGAACACGCTCCTTCGATTCCGAGTACTGTAATCGATTCTTGTTGCTGTGGTTTTTGAGGTCCAAATTTTGTAATCGTCACTGGATTAGACTCAGAACTGAACTTGGTTGAATCGGTTTTTGTTTTTGTTTTTGTTTTTTGTTTTTTGTTTGTGTTGAAGATGAGTGAAACTATGGAATTGAATTTTTGGGTTTATTTATTTGAAGAGAGTTGGTGTGTTCAATGTTCAATCAATTGTGTTTTGATTTTTTTTTTCTAATTAAATTTGACATGAATGGGCTATTTATTTCAAGAGATTTGGTGTACTGAATCAACTGCATGTTGGTGTTTCAAATTAAATGAGTGGGTTATTTAAGAGATTTGGTGTGTTAAGTTGTTGTATATTGATTTTCAAATTAAATTTGACATGTATGGGTTATTTACTTCAAGGGATTTGGTATATAAAACCAATTGTTTATTAGTTTTCAAGTTAATTTTGACATGAATGGGTTATTTATTAGAGATTTGGTGTACTATAATTTATATCAATTGTATATTGATTTTCAATTTGAATTTGACATGAATGGGTTATTTATTTAAAATTACAATGATTTGCAAATTTTGATGGACACATTTTCATTCTTTATACATCCCAGCATGTTTCGGTTGTGATTTGTGAACAAATAGTTTCATAGCATATCTTTAAAAAGTCGATGTTTTGTTCTTGTGTTGAGTTTTGTTTAGTTATGTACAATGGGTCAAAGTTTTTTCTGACCAGTGTTATGGAATATGAAAGTTTTGAGTAAATTAATGTTACAAGTTTGCGATTAGGATTGTAACTAAAAGAAAGCTCTATGAACCGGGAAAATATTTTTAAACGGTACTTTTGTAAGTGCTTGCTTCGGTTGCATTCTATTTATACTTCTGTCTTCTCACTTTATGCTCTCTACTATCCAATACAGGCAGCCTCTAAATTGACGATTTTCGCATCATTCACTACAGAGATAAGCACTCCGGTAATGTACATTCATCTCGTAAGATCTGTTATGCGTGTCACAAATAAAACTCGAACCTGTTTTTGCAATATCATAATTAATCTCTTTATCTTCCTTTGCCAATATGGTCATATGTTTTAAGCTTATACATGATAACTAGATATTGGATTTGATACCCAACAGTTTCTGTAATTAATTTCATAAATGACATTTTGGAGGAATGTTTATTAATCAATCACCGATGATGCTTCTTCCATGACAATGAACTTTAACCTTTTGAAAATGATGTCATGGGAAGCCCAAGTTCTTCTATGAATTTCTAAATCAAACATTAGCTAAAAAAACATAAGAAGCTGGGCAATATTCAATTATAACTCCCAACCCTAATCCTAGCTAGCTGAAAATAACTCAAATTAAAATTATCCAAAAAATATTAAAATGATCGAAATGCCCCTCAAACGAGCTTAGTCCGAACGCGGAAATTCGGCCTAGGCACTTGGCAAAGCCTTGTGGTCTTGTTTGTTGGCCCGATTCACTTGGACTGTGCGAATTTCAGCCCAATCCGTTGACTTCATTGTCGAAGTCCAGTGATGCTCCCATCTCCTACATCAGTTTTAGTCGGGACCCAATAATTGTTAGAGCATAATGGCTTCTAGCACTGCTATAATCTGGTCATCTCGTCAATGTTGGAATATATCCAATCCCATGTTGACTACCATCATCAACCACATGAAACAGCTGTTTGACCTGCCAGTTATATGGTCTTTAACTGTTACAACAACTCTCTCTGCTGTTCAGTTGATACTTATTTGGTAGTGGTAAAACCGTAAAACTTTGTTATATGTTGAATGTTGATAAGTTTCTGCACACTACTTGAAAACTGAATATAAAGTTGTGTTGGGTTATTGTGCTTCTGCTTTTACACACTGGCTATAGCCAATATAACATTGGTGGATGTGAATAAATTCCAGTTATTGTGCTCAAACTCAACTGTTTAAGTAGGCCAGGCAATGTATTTTTTTTATTGATTGGTTATTGTTGCATGCAGGCAAAATCTGGAGTTATCGTCAAAGAGAAAAATCCTTTCATAACTTTTGTCCTAGGTAATGTTTTTATATTATGGAGTTGCTCGATAAAAAAACCGCTGTGTACTTTTCTACTTTTTTAATTGTAAATGGTTAATGAATGCCCCTTTTGTTTTGAAGAAACTCCAATCAGGTTAAGCTATAGAAGAAAAATTTCTAAAGAGCCTCCATGCATTTCTTCTAATTCTTCGGCGTAAATAGTTGTCTTTTTAATATACCCTTTGTATGATTCAGATGCCTTCACGTAAGATTGACATATCTAGGTGACTGTATATATGAGGCTCTTTGATAATTGCTAAATTTTACTCCAACCCAATAGCCTAACTAGTATATCAAGTGGTCTCAAACTTCACATTGTGCTAACAGTCTTAACCTCACAAATTCTTCTTTGTTCAATGCTCGACGTTCTCAGGTGGCCCTGGTAGTGGAAAAGGTACACAATGTGCATGGATAGTCGAGACTTTCGGGTTCACACATCTTAGCGCCGGGGATCTTTTAAGGAGGGAAATATCGTCTAATAGTGCTGACGGGTAATAATGCCACTTCTTCATGTTAACAAATTTATCAACAAACACCATCTTTTGTGAAGTCCTCTGATAGTCTGATCATAGTTAGAGTGACATTTTCAGGGCCATGATTCTCAACACAATTAAAGAAGGAAAAATTGTTCCTTCATCAGTGACAGTCGAACTTATCCGAAAGGCGATGGAATCTAGCGACAATTTTAAATTTCTCATTGATGGTTTTCCACGAAGTGAGGAGAACCGCGTTGCATTTGAGAAGATTGTGAGTTTCTTTCTAATTTCTTTCGTCGTATTTATTTTATCAAGTATTCTTCAACATGATCTGTACGTGCATCACATAAATCTTGAGAATTATCTCAAACGACTTAAAAGTGAAACCGTGTATTTAATGTTCAGAATAATAGAGACTTAATATCCTATCTTTTCTCATATATCTACTATAGGATGTTCAGTTCTCTATCATGTAAAGTGTGGTTAGCATCTCCGGTTCCCAATTTGATTTGGCTGATTCAAGTCAATTTACTCCCTAAACGATTCCAAATCACTATTTATTTGAGCATGGATAAGAATCGGTAGAGAAATACCAGATTCGGCATATTCACCTGATTCACGTATGTTAGGTCACAAGAGGCTGGTTGTACCAGATTAGGTCGAATATGTTTTAAGTTTTGTGTGTTTATGCATGAATCTTCCTATTCGATTCGGTTCCCGATCTGAAATGCAATATAACAACCATGGGTGTAAAGTAATATTTATTTCACTGGTTTGAACAAAACATTGATTGTATGGGTTATTTCAACTTCAGGTTGGAGCAGAACCAAACATTGTGCTTTTCTTTGATATTCCTGAAGAAGAGATGGTGAAGAGAGTGCTGAACCGTAATGAGGTGCTTGTGTTGTATATAATATATATTTCCATAGTCTGATTTTTTATTTTTTGAAACTATGTGTTTAAGTATTGTTTTGTGCGATTTCAGGGCCGCGTCGATGATAATATAGATACAGTCAAGAAACGTCTTACAACATATACAGCATTGAATCTTCCTGTTATTAGTTACTATACCCAGCGAGGAAAACTCTTCCAGGTATCGATTCAATGATTAATAGATTTAAATAGTGAACACTTCACTATGAGTTCATGGTGTTGAGCTCTTGTCATCTTGTTCAGTTTCGAGGTCATAGCTGTGATTATCATTGGACTAGAAATGTATTTCGCTTAGCGTTTGAGGACTTGATTGAATTTGGTTACTTGCCTTCGAACATGATTTTTGGCTCATTATTTCAGTTTTATGATCATGGCTGCTCGTCATTGGACTAGAAATATACATCGTTCTGTGTTTGAGAACGTGATTGAATCACAATAACCGGTATTCGGTTCCTTGCCTACAAACATGAATTTTTGGCTCATTATTTTTGTTTTGAGATCATAACTGCAAATATATTTGGATTTGAAATATATGTCTGTGTTTGAGAACTTGATTGAAACCTTCAAACATGATTTTGGCTCACTTATCATTGGACTAGAAATGTAGCGCGTCGGCTTTTAACAATTCCATAACGGTTGTAGTAACCGAATGCTGTTAAATGCAGATCAATGCAGTAGGAACTGTGGATGAGATCTTCGATCAAGTTTACCCGATTTTCGCTAAATCCGAGGTGTGCTTCTTTTTGTTATATGATTCTTATGTCGTTTTTCGTATGCTTTTTGGCCATTGAATTAAACAGATTTTACTTTGAAACAGGAAATTAGGTGAATGATTCTACCAATTTCAAGCTGAGAAGCCATTAGAGACAAGACCATTAGAGACCTAACTGGTTTAGAGGATGTGTTTTGTAGATAATGTTGTTATAATTTAATTGTTCTTTTTTCTTTTATATGTTATTACTTCTATGAAGTAGATTATTACAACTGTTTTTATTGAAGAAAAAAACTACACATTTCAAAATCTTTCGATTTTGTGTTTTATTTTAATAGAATTAGTTTGTGCACTCAATTAGGTTCATATATGAAATTCTAGGGTTTAAATTGGACCACGATGTCGGGGTTTTGATTCCCCCCTAGCCCACAACCGGCCCAAAGGCTCTACCGAGACTCTGGGGTAAGAAAATCAGGATTGGGATAGCGGAGAAAGGCTCGGTAGATCTCGCTATGTAACAAAGGATTCTCCTGGACTTGCATCGAGGTATTGACGGTGATTCTTAAATAGCACGTAACAGAATGTGATACGGTGGGATAGAATCCAAAAGAAAATATATTTGTAGCAACAATCTAAACTTATTCAATTACTATTCATATGGAACAACAAAACAGACTATAATTAACAGGATCTGAATTTATATAATTCAATAAATGATATGTTATACATGAAAATATTAATTTGATACTTTTTTGATAATAATAATAATTGGGTTGATTCTTTTGTCAAAAATAATAATGATAATAATAATGATTGGTTATTAATTGGGTTGATTCTTTTAATTGAATTGGTCAGCAACTACCAGTCTACCACATAACTAGAATTTATCGAAACTAAAAGAATTGTATCGAACTTTACGCAAAACAAATACAATCATTTTATGTATTTTAAAGTATTTGTCGCCGATAATCTTGATATCTCGTCTTTTAATTGAATTAGTCAATAACTAACCACATAACTAAAAATTATCAAAACTAAAAGAATTGTATCTAACATTACGCAAAACAAATACTATAATTTTATTTATTTTAATGCATTTATGTGCCAACAACCATGATATCACGTCTTTTAATTGAATTGGTCAATAACTAACCATATAACTAGAAATTATCAAAACTAAAAGAATTGTATCTAATGTTGCGCAAGCAAATACTATAATTTCATTTAATTTTAATGTATTTGTGCGATGATTATCATAATATCTCGTCTTTTAATTGAATTGGTCAGTAACCGCATAAATTGAATTCATTAAATAATTTTTCGTAACAAATCGATTGCAAATGTACATTAACAAAAATCCACCCAAAACCCTTCCCACATCCTCTCTTTATCTTCATCCACAAAACTATATCAACACAAAAGTGGCAAAATTCAATAAATAATATGTAACACAAAAAAAATATTAACTTCATATTTTTTTACTCGGAATTCTTTTAATTAAATTGATCAACTTCCACAAATCAAATATCATCATTTTATTCATCTAAATAAATATATTCACGAATTATCGTAATATCTCGTCTTTCAATTGAATCAGTAAGTAACTAACCACATAAATTGAATGTATCAAATAATTATAAAAATATTACCCCTTTTCCACATTCTCTATATATCTTCACTCACAAAACCACTTCAAAACAAAAAATGGCAAAACTCTCATTGCTCTTCTCATTTATCCTCCTCTCCGCCGCCGCCACGTGTCTCTCCGGCGAGGCCAAACCCGGCCAAAACACCTCCGTCGCCACCGCCACCGCCGCCACATTCGTAGAGAGCTCTTGTAGCGCGACCACCGACCCGGCCCATTGCGTCCGGACCCTCAAACACACCCGACACAACAACCCTTGGGGGCTGGCTCGAGCCGCTCTTGTCGCGAGCCGAGCCCGAGCCAAGTCGGCTCGGGCCTTATTAGCCAAGCTCAAGAAGCTAAAGGGCTTGAAAAAAAGTGAGTACCGAGCCATTGATGATTGTGTTGAGCTGATGGGCCTAGCCATTGGTGGGCTCGGTGACTCGAAACATGAGCTTAGGAGCTTGAGACATAGCAAAAGCGAGCGTGACTTCTCGTGGCACATGAGCAATCTCAACACGTGGCTTAGCGCCGCCAGCACGGACTGCGAAACGTGCGTCGACGGTTTTTACGGTAACGGTTTAAACGACAAGGTCGTTAAGGAGTTGGTTAAGGCTTATGTCGGGGATGTCGATAAGATCACCGATATTTCGCTTTTGTTGATTACTCGTCTTGTTTACGACCATTGATGTCGTATTCAATTTGTTTCAAAATAAATAGAATTGTGGTAGGTCGGACGTATTTAATTTGAATGTAGCGTTATTGTGATTAATAATATATGAAAGATAATTCGTTTGTGCGTAGTCGAGTGTATTATATGTTTTTTAAACGTACGTTTATTATGTTAAAAATCATATTTGTTTTCATATGCTATTTGCTATGTGTCGATTATGTGATCTGATAAATGTTAGCAACTCTACGGATAATTAAACTAAAATGAAAATATATTTAAATGGAAAATCTCACTATTTTCTTAAAAATATTTATATTTATATTTATATTTATATTCCAGTCAACTTTAATATTATTTTTAACCGTTGCATGTGGCTTAGATTTATTAATATTATTTATTTATTTTTACCTCCATAAATGGTTCATTACATTCAAAAATCAACGCAATTCCACACAAAAAGTCCACAGTCGAAACTCCAAGCTCCCTCCGCACCACAGTACCTTCCTCGATCGCTCCGGCAACTTCCGGCACCGCCTCCGCCGCCGATCTCTTCGTCGGCGTTCAGCGGAGCACAGGTATTTCAGTTTCATTTCTCCATTTTCTAAACTAAACAGTTCAAAATCGTAGATTTTGGAAGGTGATGAGTGTTGCTGTGGCTGCTCCGGTGAATCTCCGGTAGATCAATCCTCCATTTCCGTCATTTTTGAACGGAGTCAAATTGATTTGTGTTTGTTGTAATATAGTACAAATTGGGGAAAATTTGACCGGAAGGTCCTGTTTTCTTCTTCATGGTGCCGATGGTGGTGGATCTAGGGTTTTTGCTTCTCCGATCGGTTCTAATTTGTGATTGTGTTTGTTAATTTAGTTTTGGAAATTTTATGATGTTGAAAACATATTTATAAATTGCAATGAGAAACTGATAGTCTCTGAAGCTTAAATGTTTGCTAATTGAGAACTTGAACTGTTTAGTTACAATGTTACATTGTAGCTTAATATTAGGTCAGAGCTATTGTAATTTGAAAGATGATGTAAAGCAATTAGGTAGCGTTTGGATTAGAATTTGTGTTCAGTGATGAGAATCAAGAATCGAATTGGGATTGAGATTCTTATTGTTCATCTTTGGATTATGATATTTTTGGTCACGATAAAGGCTTGAGAATGGAAATCTTATTTCCATTCCCATTCCCATTCTCATTCGATTATTTATTTTATCCAAACACTACCTCAGTTACAATGTTAGGTTGTAGCTCAACTGTTGTTCAGAGCTATTATAATTTACTACATGATGTTGTTTCGGTTGTTTAAAATGGTTAGCCTTTTGTTTTGGCCATCAAGCTTATATATATATATGTGTGTGTGTGTGTGTGTGTATTGCTATTTGACAACAAGCTACCAGCCTACCACGCTTACTGATTGAGTCTTAAATTTTTACGTTTTTTTCTATTCAGGTCAAGTCAAGCTAAACAAGTCCCACCAAAGGACCTTAACCCCTTACCGACTACTGAAAGTGAAAGACTTTTGAGGAAAAGAAGATGCAGCATAGGAAATCTGCATCTACATCCGCTATAGGAAGACCATCTGGAACGGATGGCTCGGATTTCTCCTATCGCATGGTCGTTGCTTCCAGTACGTTTTAATGACTCGAGCTTAATTTTTCCTCTGCAAGCAAAGACATTTAGGTGCAGCAAATTAGTAGAATTGCCAACTCATATTAGTTTTGTTTCAATTCAGGGTATACGAAGGTAGCTCAAGGGAAGTCTCGCCTCTGTACACTGATCACTATTCAGGTCTGTTGCATTCTCTCTGTATATACTTTATATGTGTATTTCTCGTATAGTGGAGTCAATCACATATATTGCAGAGAAGCCGATAATGATTTCACCATTTTGTCTATATTAATCATTTAGTGTCAATGTTTAGAAGGTTTTCTGGTTCTACGTAATCTAGGACCTTTTAGTTGCACTGGGTTATCATGAATCTCTTAAGCACATATAAGGTCACCAGTTAAATTAAGGCTAGGGATCAATGTGAATATTGTGAGGTTTTGAAGCCAGCTAAACTGGTTCCTGTAAGTATGCTATGTGGTTTATCACTGAACTCTAGAGCTGACCATTTGGACCCGAACCCACGGGCACCTGTTATCCAACCCACACTTTTGCGGTTTCGGGTTTGTCATGAAAAAAGTGGGGATTGGGTTGAAAAGGCCTGTTCCAACCCAAAACTTGAATTGCCAACACTATACTTAATGCACTTGAGACTGACTTGTGGTAAGGTGTCTGCAATGCGTTCATGGATCTATTACCAAGAAGCCAAAATCACGGACGTGCATATTCCAATTGAAATGTTATGATTCCTAATTCTTCGGTTTTCGAAACAATATATGTTTGATGGTTCTTCAGTAGAACAAGTGCACATGATAGTATCATGTAGAATGGCTGACTTGATCTGAAGTTACATATACCTCTATCTTGAGAGAGATTACTAATGAAAATCCAAGCTACCACCAAATTTAATGGGATCGAATCATTCTAATGACCTCATCAATCTGCTTTGCTATCTTTCTTTCAGGCTGTCATTCAATTGATAGGAGTACTATTTACATCTATACCATCAAGAAAGGAGGAGGGTCTAGATGTGCTTGCAGTTTCATCTGTTGCTGTTGGTTTCATTTCTTTGATAATAGGGGAATTAGGTTGACCCATAATTCTAAACTTCTCTTCAACTTACTTTAAAATGTTCATTTGTGTAATCTAAGACTTGATGCTCTTGTGTTGCAGGTCGAAAACGTAGCCGGGCAAGTTTGTTGAAAGTTTACATGATTGCATCATCAATCGCAGTACTGACTTCAGCTATTTGTCTCACAAAAAGCGACTCTGCAATGGCGGTAAGAGGGTTCATTCTTCTTTAATTGTGTTATTTTCTCTATTAATTAGCATTAGAGCTAGCAATTGGACCCAAACCTGCGGCATCCGAAATCTGACCAACATTTAACCCTCTCTGTCATGCCTATTTAGCTTATCTCAATGGGGTCAGAATTGTCATTTTGAACAATATTTAGTAAATTCTCAAAACAGTTTTCATATGCTCCTTCCAACATCTCTAATCATTTTGTGTTTTCCTACTTCCCTCGTGTTTAGTTTTCTGCATATTCTTTGACCTCCCTGCTATCTCTAAATCCGGTGCTTCCACATCTCTTTCTCCTTACTGTCCACTGCCATACCTGGCAATGTGAGCCGCGGGCCTAAACGGGTTGGGCCAAAAAACCCATGCGTTATTATCAGACAACTTTTCGTTAATTCTAACGTGTCCCGTTACTTAGTGGGAAAAGCTAGTGCTGATAAAAAGTTGCAAGCTATGAACACATGAGTTTTTTGACCCAGCCCACAATAGACCCGCGGCCCGAATTGCCAGATCCAACTGCTGTCACTCTAGCACATCTGATTTTTACTTTATGAGATGGAAATAAAACATTGACTCTTCACTTAGCGACATGAAAGTTCAGTGTTTGAGGTTGAACCCATAGCCATTAGCTTCTAATACCCAAAGTTAATCCGTAAATTAAGGTCATTTAGTCACTTGGAGGACCAATGTTTTAACTCTTGCTAGAGCTGACGATTTGGGTTGAAAAGACCTAACTCCAAATCCAACCCGTGAGAGGTGTGGTTCGTGCGGGTTGCGGGTGTCCGAACTTCGAACATTAATCTGATATATTATATGCGACCTGAACACGCAAAAATGCTGATTGGATTTTTGGGTGTCCGCGTGTTTGGGTTCAAATTGTCATTTCTAACTATTGCTATTGTTACAAAGCTTTAGACTTGGACTGTAAAGTTAATGCTCTCGAGATCTTATGATTGTACTCTACTAACAATATTCGAGCAGGTAATTCTCGATCCGAGTAACTTGGAAACCAAGAAGTTTGGACTTCTCGAGATTTCTCGTGTTTTCCTTGGTGAGTTCCCCATCTTTCCCAATTGTGTAATTGTTAGTTACTTAACCAATAACAATTGCCATTTGTTCGTTTTTACAGGATCGTTGGTACAAATATTCGCAATCTGCACGACAACTTCTCTCATCGGCAACATGTCTCCCCCCAAGAGAGCCTCCTAACATTTAACCGGTATTTCTTGAAAATTTTCATATTAGAGTTAGGAAACATACTCTCTTTATTTGTAATTTACGCAGCGTTTGGTTTAGAATTTTTGATATCTTAAAAATGACTCGAGAATAGGAATCTCGTTTCCACTCATTCTAATTTTTCAATCCAAACGCTATCTATGCACCCTAACAGTCATTGTTTCCGGATGTTTTAGTTTATAAAATTCTATGCAATTGCTACTTTCCGTGATTTCCATTTTAGTTTCGAAGATACATTAGGTTTTGAGTCGAGCTCAATTTGAATATACATTAGGTTCGGGTCTTAAGTGCAAAATGTGCGGGTTCAAACACGTTTATACCACCTGCAATTTTCAAGAAAAACTCAATCCAAACTCTACTTGACCCGAGGCCGGGTCTATTTTATGCGACCTCGTGTGTTCGGGTCCAAACTACCGGCTCTGCTCGTGATTGGATGATAAAGATTTTGTTAATTTATGTCTACAAAATAACCTAAGATTTAAGATAGACTAACTAGTTAGCAATGACTTACATTACACTCTCCATCGTCCAAAAAGTGTTAGATGAGTTCAAATCTTAAGGCAAAAGCATACAATATATTACTCAAAGTGGTCTAATAAGCAAGAAAGGGTTTATGATTAGAGGTGTTCATGATTGGATCGGAACTGATTTTTTTGCATCCAATCGGCCGAAGTTGGATCAAATCGGGCCAATTTGGTCATACGGGTTTGCTCCAAATTCTGTTCGAACTATACTTGGCATACGGGACGCAGGCCTAACACGAGCCGTAGTAAAGAATCTCATGTTCTTATTTAGTAATTTTTATCGGCTCTAATAACCCATCTAACTAAGTAGCAAGATACATTACAATTGACGAAAAAATAGTCTGATAAAAATACGTGTGTTTTCTTACCAAACTTGTTCGATAAGTCTTTTCATCTCGATTATGAAAATTTCTGACCTCAAATCTGAATTGTTGGCTCCAAATAAAAGTTTAAGAATTTTTATGTGACAAATTATGATTTCTTTCCCTATTAAATTTAAGTCGGTACGTCATGTACTTTTGCTTCAAAAAAAGTTTCATACCAAAACTGCATAGAATATGAGGGACAGTTGTCAACCTACAACGTGCAAAAAGTCATAAAATAGAGCTACACATGAATTCAAATGTAAACAGTACCTTATGCTCCAAGCTTCATCATTGCAAAAGGAGAACAATATTGGCAAAAACTTGGTCTTCAAGATTATACTTTTCACTTTCAAGTTTTGAACCTTCTGATCAAAATTCAAGTGGTTCACACATGGAGCATGAAACTTGCAGTAAAAATTATTAAAACCTTCAATCTTGTCATTTTCTTTGAAATATAAAGTGATGGATAATACAGAGTTGAGTTGTTGTGACGTAAAATATGTTAAAAGCGGTCTCACAATCAACACGGGATCGACACATTTAATTTAAGTCAAATTACACTCAAACTAATTGTTATGTGACTCGAGATAGAACACGAGCGCGATAAAACTCTCCATAATAAGTTTTAACACAGCTGCATTGTTTGAGACTCAAATTCGAGACTTTAGCTAAGTTAAGGTAGGACAACTCCGGCCGGTTAAAAAATTGTTTTTCATTGAAAAAATGAGTGAAACTTAAAAAATTAGAAAAGTTTCATGAATGAGACAGACTTTAACAAGGGTTTTGCTGCTCTGCCAATCCAGCTTGAACATTATATAAAAAGCTTTATATTTTATTTCTCAAGCTTCCCTCACTATGGAATATGATACCACAAAAATTCAACATTACTCAACCCAAAATAAATAAATTGTACTATCAATTATAATCAATCTATGTTGATGGTTGTGGGACTGTTGTATAGAATTTGTCTTATAAATTAGGCGCTCTACGCAAAAACTTAAGGGATAATAGTTGTATCATTTATGTCGGGTAGTTATTCGTTAAAATTTTATTTTAACTGCAAAAATAAGAAATGATATATCTACTACGTACGTAAATTGTCACGTCACTTTGTACGTAAAAGTCATATAAAATCCGAAACATTTTGCATTTTCTACAATTTTTTTAGAAATTTAACTTATATGAATAAGTTTACAATTTAATATTTTTTTGACAGTATACAATTTTATTTTATATAATATATTTTAAATAGAAACCATGACCCTCTATATATTGTAAACACCCATCACATCAACAGTCCAAGAAACTCCCAAAAAACAAAAACAAAAAAAAAAAAACATGAAGGAGATATTGAAGTTGGCAACAATTTTGATCTTCATTTTCTCTTCTACTCCCATAGTCTCATCCACCACCAACATTACATGGTGGTGCAATACGACTCCGTATCCGGATCCATGCAACTTCTTCATGCTCCTCCACCGCCGCTCCGCCCCCAACCACCTCTCCGGCTTCCGCCACGCGGCGGTGGAGCTGGCCGCCGACCAATCTGCCGCCGCCCGCCGCCAGCTCCTCCGCCTCAACTGCCTCAACGGTAAACAAAAGGCCGTTTGGTCGGATTGTCTCAAACTCTACGACAACACCATCTTCCAACTCAACCGCATAGTCAACGGCCTCAACAAGTCAACCGTCCACGTCACCGCCTTCGACGTGCAGACGTGGCTCAGCGCTGCGCTGACCAACGTCCACACGTGCGAGGACGGGTCACGTGACTTGAACGTGACCGACTTTACATTACTGCCCGATAGCATGGCCAATAATGTGTCGCAACTCATTAGTAATAGTTTAGCTATTAACGAGGTTCTGATGAGAGCAGAGAATCAAACGCGTTTTTCTAATAGATTGTGGATCAGCGAGCGGCGACTGCTGCAGTCGGCGACGCTAACCACGAAGCCCCACCTCGTGGTAGCGAAAGATGGTTCCGGAAACTACAGGACGGTTCAGGGTGCGATTAATGCGGCGGCGAGGAGGAGGAGGAAGGGGAGGTTTATTATTTTTGTGAAGAGAGGAGTTTATAGGGAGAATATTGAGGTTGCTAATGGCAATAACAATGTTATTTTGGTTGGTGAAGGCATGAAACATAGTATAATCACTAGCCATAGGAGTGTGAAAGGTGGCTACACAACTTACAGTTCCGCGACTGCAGGTGATTAAACTCTTCAATTTATTATCCAATTGACAGTATACGTTTAATATTTTACATAAAAATAAGACATTTTAATGCTTTTATTATTCTTAACTATGACGTCTCAAAACAAATCATCTGTATAATTTTTTTGCAAAGCACACTTGACATTATCGTATTCTAAAATTTTCAATATATACTCGTAGTTTCATACTCAAATCTAAACATTCTCATTTTACTTCATCTTCTTACATCTTTCCAATTTTTCAAATATTTGAACAATCTCTCAAATATTTTTTATCTTCTTAATTGAGTGAATAAAAAAAAAGTTATATGTACTATATCATAGTCCATGATGAGTGCTATTAATACTACACTTCAAGTAAAAGCTAATTAGAAATGGGAAGAGATTATGGTACTTTTGGAATCATTGTACTTGTAAGAAACTTTCAAAATGAACAACTTTATATCATGAGATATATTTAAGTAAAAGCTAAACAAGAACAATTCATTTTCCCACCATTTTAATTATTTAAATGTCTAAGGAATTGCAATATCACATTTACCGTATTATTTTAAAGATAAAATGTATACGAGTCGATTTACTTAAATTTAGGTTAGTAAGACACCTGTAACGACATAGTTTTAAGTAATTATGGACATAGAACACATATTTAATTGCTGACTCACTCTAAGCAAAAAAAAACAAAAAATTGATGGCTTAGATTCATTACTCTCTAAACTATATTCAATACTGTAACATTGCAGTCATTGATGGCCTCCACTTCATGGCACGTGGCATCACCTTCAGCAACACCGCTGGGCCGGAAAATGCTCAAGCAGTGGCTCTTCGGTCAGCCTCCGACCTCTCAGTTTTCTACCAATGTGCCTTCATGGGCTACCAGGACACTCTCATGGTCCACTCTCAGCGCCAATTCTATCGAAAATGCTACATTTTTGGTACCATCGACTTCATCTTTGGCAACGCCGCCGCCGTCTTCCAAAACTGCCTCATCCTCGTTCGACGGCCGCTATGGGGCCAGGCCAACGTCATCACGGCGCAGGGCCGAAATGACCCATTTCAAAACACCGGCATCGTTGTACACAACAGTCGTGTGGCAGCAGCACCAGACCTACGACCGGTAGTCAGGTCGATCCAAACTTACCTAGGCCGACCGTGGCAAAAGTACTCACGTACCGTGTTTTTGAAGTCATATATGGATGGGCTCGTGAGCCCGTTGGGGTGGGCCCCATGGGGCTCAGGAAATTTCAAACTGGACACGTTGTACTATGGTGAGTACCAAAATAGGGGACCGGGCGCGTCCACAAGATTTAGGGTTAAGTGGAGAGGATACCATGTAATTACGAGCCCAAGGGTAGCGGCAGAATTTACCGTTGATAGGCTCATCGCCGGTCCGTCGTGGTTGCCGTCAACCGGAGTTCCGTTCACAGCCGGACTTTGATGATGTCATTAATTTATTTGATGGATGATCGGTGGTAGAGTTGTACTAATTTTTTTATAATCATTGGGAAATTGTTGTATTTTTATTTTTTTGACTTGACTTTGTAAATTGGACTCATGATTCTTTGAGTATTTATTGGTCCTTTTGGTTTTAACAATTGTTGTAATAATTAATAGGAGCTTAACTAGTTTATTTCATAAAATAATTTTACGCTAAAAATGATCATCCTATTATTAAAAGCCAACCGAAGTTGTGTATACAATCAGCCTATTTTTTTCAATTGTAGTTACATAATTTTAATCAAAATTGTCTTTTGGTACATTGGATTCATAATTGTTGGAATATTAATTTATTTATTCAAGTTGAGACTTTTTATTCTACTAACATAAAATTGGTTGACAACATCATGAATACTTTGCTGGGAAGTTTAGCAAAACAAATAATAATGTGTTTTCCAAGCAAGTGATTCGATAAAACTAACATACAGCAACCAAAACAAAACAAAGATTGGCCCTCTAACAAAACTAACAAAAACGCTTCAATTTAGCTCAAAACACGAATATATAAATCCCTTGGTGGTTTAGAATTATCATTCCCGACGAAACCATCTTAGATGATCCCTCTTTATCGTCATTCTCAGAAGAACTACTTACCACAAAGCCCGAGATCAAGTCCAAATCCAAGTTACTCTCGCACCTCGTCAGGGCAAGGTCGGACTTAGTGTTTTCATCTCGAAGAGCCAATCGATATACAAATTCACACCCTCCCCTAGCTTCCAACTCGGAAGAACTCGTCTTTAAGCCAGAATAAGCTGTAGACGACTGTGTACAACAGCCAGCAACTTCTATGTAAGGAAACAAGGATAGAACATCATTCTGAGAATCATCACATAACAACATTTAACCCTAAAAACTACACAAGTTGGAATAAAGCAATTGCCTACCGATCACAACACAATGAGTGTCCTCTTTTTTTTTTTAGAAAAATAATAATGCATGAATTACCAATAATATCTCTATAATAAGTTAGTGTCCTCTAAGTTTATTAGAACACATGCTCATGAAAAATATGGGTAACACTAACTTATCTTTTTTTTTCCTATAAATAAATTTAAAAAAAAAACTAACACACTTATTTTAAAATGAAGGGAGTATAGTATGTCAAGTACAATCACAATTGTTAACAACTAATAATGACTATTTAGATAGGAAATAAATAAGACGTCCGTACATTCATTATCCAGTTGCTTGCCAATTGTAGTGAGCATTGGTACACTTGCTTATCAAAAAAATAAAATTGTAGTGAGCATACAAATCGGAGAGAGAAGAAAGGAAGAATGAACATCAGGCAAAGATAGTAGAAATCCATAAACAGAGATCACACAACACATCATTTTAGCTCAGAACACAAATATATCGGTTTTCGGGGTGCAATCACAAATCCATGAGAATTTGTCAACTATCATCGACAGTTGAGGAAAAGATGAGAGAAAGCAACAGATCATTCATTTTACTAGAGCTGCCAATTCGTGTAAATGTGTTATACACATCAACACAAACGACACGTTTCAGTGTAATGCTATAAGTTATATATGTATTGTATACTTCACCAAAAACACGCCACGTTTAAATTGTGTAGTGTTGCAAGTTGCATTTAATATTGCTCTTATTGTCTCTGCTTCCACTCACTCTCTTACCGTAGGCACAATAGATTTGGGTGGTAAGTAGTTCTACGGACAAGAACGAAGAGATGAAATCAAAACATGACACTATACATTACAGCACGATTATTTTTTTTTCATTTTTGGAAGAGAATTGGCGCATGTGCACTTAATGCATGTATTTCACATGTACCTTTTCGTGCATACATATATCGGACAACTTGCACAAACAAAATTCAGTATACTTGTACACATTTATCAGTTTGAAAAATAGACAATATTGAAGTTAGACAATTATCAATTAACTTCAATACATTTATCAATCCAAAAACTGAAGTGCAACCAGATAATAGTGAATTCCGATACATTTATCAATGCGGAAAAGTACATGCAACACACATGCACCAAATGCACATGAAACATTCGCTTCCCTATAATTTTTCAATTTGGACAACAAATTAGACCCAAAAATATTTCAAAATGACAGCTATATGCATGGGTTTTTGAAGGCTGGACTAATTAAACCTACTCTACTGTAGTAGGTTTAGTTAGTCAAGGTTGCATAAACCCATTTATGTAAATATCATTTTTATTTTTTATTGTATCGTGTTGTTCATTTGCCCATTGCTAATTGATAAGTTACAAATACATATAAAATATAACTTTTAATAAAAATAAAAAAACGCGTAATAACACATTGTGTCATTGTTTTTTTAAAAATTGTGAATTGTGTCGCATGTCGGTATTGGTGCAGCATAGCAACTACTTCCTATAACTCAAATACAACTCGCTAAACCACCAAATGCTTCTAACATTTAAGCCACTATAACCCGTGCCTATAACCCAAAGATACCATGGCAGCGTTGGATTATAATATTTGAAATGAGAATGGGAATCAATCAATGCAATGGGAATTGGATTCCCTTTCCAAAGCCAATGAGAATCTCATTCCCGTTGCAATTCTCGATTCCCATTTCTACATAAATATTCTAATACAAACACTAACTAGTAAAAAAACCCATCGGCATTCTTGTTCAAATCAAGAGAACAAGAACAAGCATGAGAAAAAGCAATAGCAGTGAAGAAAAAGGGTTCATAGCATATCTACTAGCGCGACATTAGTTCTCAAACAGAACCATACTATAAAAAGAAACACATTCAATAAGCCCCATAGAAAATTAGAAGGCAGAATTTGTTCTCCAAACGAAGCAACAAAGATAAAACTCCACTTCTTTCAATTTGGCCAGCAACAAATGTTTGACCATCATCATATAATTACAAGTAATATATCATTAGATCTTAAACCAAAACCTGTAAACATAACATGATTAAACTAATTTTAATATAACATGATTAAGCTAAATTTTAATAATCTATGCTAAAAGTATAATCTTCCATCTTGAAGTGCATTGACCACAGTAATCATCTATTTGTCCAAACAAGTTCTTATAAGATATGTTCCATAGAAAGTCATTTAATTATCTAATCTTTTTACCATTCTTGTTTTTATACGATTCTACCAAAAAAACATAGTTTATAAGGCATCTAAAGTCATGATTGGTCACCAAAAATAAAAAAAGAATAATTAATTGTATGAACACAGCCAATAAATAGTAAGAATAATTTCATAATACATCATTATATATGCAAGTTAAATGTCCTCATACAACATAAACAACCACAAAGAACACGTTTTTTTTCTTCAAAATATTGTAGTCATATAAAACAACTAGCAAAATAGGTCCAACGTCACTTAGATTGGCAATGGGACTACGTCGAATATCACTTCAAATGGATGTCCCAATGCCACTTCAAGTGGCGTTGGACCTATGTTGCTAATTAAAAGTTCACAACACCTATTTTGTTAATTACTTTATTAAACTACAATAAAAATAAAGGGAGGATAAACTCAATCGACTCTAATAAGATTTGAAAAAGACTTGAAAGTGAAGAAAAAGATTAGCCACTAAATATATACTGATCAAGGGGGTATTACCAGCAAAATCTTCACAAGATTATGCAAATAATCTCCCCAAGAGCAGCATCTTGAAATATTATAGTATGAAAAGAAACTGATACATACCACATGGTAATAGTTGTGTTACAATTGTGAATTTCTCTTTCTTGATTGATCTCTTGTTGATTCTTGAATGATATTCGTGAATTTGGTTTTCCACTTCATATATAGGCTACAATAGATGAGTCATATTCCTAATCGATAAACACTAATAAGTTGGAATATAATACTATGTTAAATCTAATTTTAAATAGATTTTCAACACTCTCCCTCAAGTTGGAGCATATAAGTCACGTGCGAGAACTTGAATTTTTTTCAAGTGCTCCAACTTGAGGGGGAGTATTGAAAATTTATTTATAATTAGATTAGAATTTGTCTACATATAATTAGATTGTTGAGTATGTAATTCTAATTAGATTAGAATTATCTGATTAAGATTAGACTATGACAATGTATAGATATAGAGAACAAGGAGTTTCAGCCAACCTATTAATGGCTGAGACTCAGCCAATCCATGCCCACAAATTTGTTTTAATGATGTGGCATACTCTCATTGGCTTGACTGAGTCTCAACCATTAATAGGCTAATTGAGATTCTTTTTTCTCTATAGATATGTATGTATATATAGTATTATATTAGAATTGAGTTCAAGAACTTGAATCAATACTATTATTGTTTATCAAATAGGAATATGACTCTTATATAGCCCATAAATACATTGTAAAGCTCAATCAATAAAAATATCAAACATGAATCATCAAAAGAGAATTTCAAGAATCATGAAAGTCACAAATTTAACAGGTTCCAAAAACATAATTAAAGAGATATAACTTGATAAGCATCTAAATGTAATTCAAGACATCAAATGTGGTATTCCATTTCTATGAATATGATTAATTTGGCAACTATGTAGGGAATGGAATTCAGTAAAGAAGAGTAAGATCAGTTACCAAAAGAGGAAGTACATATACCTTTATGAATGCTTAGTGCATTCGATTCTTGATTGCACTCATATTGCTCTCTCATTCAACTTGAATCTTCCCTTTGATGTTCAAAGAATTCTCAAGGATTATGTTGGAATTAAAATTATTACTGCAATCAGATAAAGCAATAATAAGCTAGAGAGTGTAGCTCAAGAAAAATATTATTAAACTCACGACCAAAGAGAGTGGAGAAACAAAATGTCATTGCTCGTTATTATACATGACATGCATTATAAGGCAAGGAATTAGCATCAAAGGAAAGGCAACGGAATAAATTGTAATCAATAAGCAACCCTAAATAATGCTTTCAAATATTGAGTTTTCATTACATCATTATCCCACTACCGGTACCAAGGTTTCTCTTATATACGAGGGGCCAAAACAGCTAGAATGAAAAGAAAGAGTGTAATTAGTTTTGTTGCTTCAGCAAAAGATGAAAGGACATCCCCTAAAATGGTTTGAACATGTACAACATAGATCCCATGAAGAAAGATGGGAGACTTGAGGGCAAAGATACCATAAAGATAGAAGTAGGCCTACATTAACATGGAAATAAGTAATCATAAAATACATGATAATGCATGGTGCATGTCATCAAACTTGCAACAAGTATATGCTATTTTGCTGATATAACAAACTAACAATCAACACAAAAGGTATTCACACTGCATAAATGGATTCACCTTGTAACTAACTAGTAACTACCCATTGACAAAAAGTTCCCAATACGAGCTTAAGAAATTAGAATCCGAACAGGCAAAAAGTAGAATATAACATAGTTCAAAGTCAAAATAGCTAGGATGGAGCATACATCCCAATCTAAAGTGCTAGGGCTTGAAAACTTGGGATCATAACAAGCACAAATCAGAATGTAATGTATTTAATATGCAATAAAGCTAGGGATCAAACAAAATTAAGAATCTATAATGCTAGGCCTAGGATTCAGATTAGAAATAAGAAACCACAATCATACATCAGATTTATGCCACTATGTTCTCAATCACAGACCTAGATGATTCACACAGATCCTGAGACTCCTCGTTTGAGTAGTAAGGTGCTTGAACTTGCCGGACTGTTTGTGCTTCAAAAGCATCATAGTGCCAGCACCTCTCTCCTTCTACTGGTACAGCTTCGCCTAGGAAAACAGAACAGATAAGTAATTTACAACTCAAATTGCACAAAAATTGAGCAAAAGTCAACAGAAAACAAAGAAAATGTCAATAAAAACAGTAGAAGACAGAAACGATGAGCAGTTTAGTATAGCAAACGCACAAACATAGAACTAAAATTGACAGTAAAAAAATACAGATGAAGAAGTGGATCATAAGAATCCAGAGCTGGTAGGCAGTTTACAGCTCAAATCATACAAAAATGGAGCTAAAATAAATAGCAAGTAATGACAAATTCAAAAAGAAAAAACAGTAGAAACTTACCGATCGAGAGGTGGATCTTCGTTTTATTGACCTCCTAGAGCAGTCGAGCTTGAGGATCGTGGCAGATTGCGCTCAGCTAATTCGTCATCGACTTGATTCGTTCTCTTCCTCTCAGTAAACTAACGGACCAGAAGTTGCGATAAGCAATTTACAACTCAACGGACAAAACTAAAACTAAAACAGATAACAAACAACGCAATTTTAAAACAAAAACAGTAGAAACATACAGATCGAGAAATTGATCTTCGTTTTCTTCAACGAAAGTGAGTGAGACCTCCTCGAGCTTGAGGATTGTGGCTGCTCGAGCTACAGCTTCTTCTTCTTCTTCGCCTTGATCGAACCCTAGATTCGAATCGGAAGTTTCAACGGACGAGAGAGAGAGAGAGAGCTGTTACGGTTTAGGGCTTTGGTTCGAGAAGCTTTATAGGTGTAGACTCGCGCCATTTTCGGGATATATTTAAAAAGACTAAAATACCCATGTGTTAACCTGAACTTGAGCCCGAAATTAGAGTCAAAGACCTATTTTGAACCCGGCCCAAAAGGAGTGTTGGTTCACTTGGATTGTGAGAGTCGAATTAAAATCAATTTGAATTATATATATATAATGTGCCGATTTATTCGACTCATTCAATTATTTGGATCAAATTTTAATCAAATGTTTCCAAGAAATTTTTGATCGGGTCGGAGAAATTCGCAAAATTGTAAAGTCCAAGATAATGTTTATTATTTGTTTATATCAAAGACTTTAAGAGTCGGTAATTTAAACCCGAACTCGCTGGTACTTTAAATGGATCCAAAAATTGTATGTTTAGATCATATAAATTGGATTCAATCAAATTTTAAGTAGGATAATAAACTCACACTTTTACATGTAAAACCTTAAAATCTGCGGTTCGATTGAGTTGAGTTACTTTCAAACCTAATATTAAATAAATTGACCAAAAAATCGAATTTTCATCTCTAACATCAAGTGTCTATACCAAATAAAAATGTAACGTTATCTTTATATAAATCAATGGCAGTCCCAAATGTACTTTCTTGTATAGTTAAGTCAAGTTGATTGTCTAATTTAACCGTCTTATCATTGTCAAACTGATCAGACCGACCACTCCAGTTCTCGACATAATGAAAAACACATAAATTTATCCAAGTTGCTATCTCTAAGAATACAATGGTTCTCGAAGCACATAGATTCAAACGGGTCTAACCGATCAATCCAATTCTCACATTATTATAAAAATAAACTGACCAATCCAATTCTCACAATATAATGAAAAACGTAACATTAGGTCCCGAAGAACATAAACAACTATAAATTTATCATACTGGTCAAAACGACCAATCCAATTCTCATAACATTGGGTCTCGATAATATAACCGAGTTGCTTGCCCTAACAACACAATCGGGGCTTCAAGACAAGCAAATAAAACACAACAAAAATGAAACAAGATTCGAAAAATACAAAACTAACAAAAATAACGAACTCTTCTTCTATATATTATATATACCCCATAGGGGAGAAAAAACAGAAAATGCATAGACCTAAACTGATAATATAAAAGAAACGAAAAAATGAAAGAAGAAAATAAACGATTCCGGGGATTCTTGGTGCCTACAAGTAGTAGATTTAATCCAAGCCAGGAATATACAATTTCGACAAGATCTTCCTAGACATCTCGGTATATATATAGTTTGTGAGGTACCATAATTAATATATACCCGCGTATTTATATATATAATGTTTATAGAGAACTTGACTCACTCGACATCTTCCATTTCACTAGAGATTTGAGAAACTCCATCACCTGCGCAAAAATAAGTATGTAACAGTCAGCGTAATGTACGGTTTACAAAAGGAATAATAAATTCAAAGGCCGATTAAGAAGCGAGCAAATTTTATGCATATAGCTGGTATACAAGGTGGTAACAATTTTGTGAGTTTGGTCTAGTTTTCCATGGAGACGTACGGATTGGGTCGACATTTTGAATCCAGCTACGCATTTTATAGTAAAATAGGCACAAACAAAAAGGACAAAACCTTAAAAGTTGATTTCGAGTTAAACCTAGAACCCGAAGCCTGAATTGTAAGCTCTGTGCTTGTAACAAGCATACTGCTGGGAGTGAGGCTCACAAAGAAGAGAAGGCAATTCGGATTTTAGGTTCATATTCGGGTTGAAAAGACCTAACCGTTTTAGATGTCATAGAAAATGTGTGGGTTATCCAACCCAATCCACAAATCTTACATGGAAAACCCGACTCGTCTCTAATGAATAAAACATATTCTGTGCCATCAAAATCTGCCAAAACGTGAGTCGAATTTCAAGTGCCCTCAGGTTTAAGTCTAAATTGTCAGCTCAACCCCGACCCAACCCAGTCGGAAACTGACAGTTTTTCAGATAAATACTATTGATTACGTAATAGAGAACCTGAGCATGGAACGGGATGGGGAGAGAATTATTGATCCCGCTCCTAACTTGTCCCGTTGTCATTCTTATTTATAATACAATATCTATTATAGGGTCCAAAACCATACCTCTGATGGGTCCCTGAGTGAATAAAACGCATTGCTTTCCTTGGCCACGGAAGAAACTAAAATGCCAAAGCCTTGATTACCGTCTCGCAAAACCTGTCAAATTCGCATAAAATAGTTAAAAACCCCGCAAACGATCAACACATTACCCTATCAGTGCCACAATCGGACATTATTATTAGTACCTTGAATGCATCTTCATCTGTTCGGTCATCTCCAACGTAGATTGGGAGCACATCGTCACAGTTACTAAGCCCTAAAATAGTTTTTTGGAATTGTAAGTGCATGATGAACAAAGATGATATTTGAAGTAATAAATCATGATTGGAACTTTTATAAGACCGAAACTTACCGAGTGATTCAAGTAAAAATGTAACGGCTTTCCCTTTATCCCAGTCAATCACAGGCCGAACCTCCAAAACCTAAATGTGGATTACATGGGAAAAAAAATCAACAATCATTGTAAAACATAAATAACGCTAAGATGCAATGAATCTACCGGTTAGATCGAAACAGTACCTTACGACCATGAGTCAGCCGTAGGCGTGGGTAGTCTTTTAGAATATTCTCAACCCGTTCTCCAACTGTCGTCCAACTCTAAGAAACAAAATCGATAAAGATTCAATCAGATGCAAAGGTATAAACAAATAACTAAAGACGGGTTTTATATCAGCAAGACCTCTACCTTCTCATCTACATTACGATAATGTACAGAGACACAGAACTTATTATTCTCAACCTCTGCTCCTTTAATGTCTTCAGTGGTCTTGACAAGGGATCTATATATCTGTTCAGAAAAACAAAGTAGGAAAAATATATCACATTTACAGAAAAAAATGTCAGGTATGCTTTGTTGGCTGTTGCTATGTCTCATGTATAATTAGAGAGAAGAGATCCACACCTCGTCGATCATAGGTAAAAACTCACTGGCAGGCTGGAACACGCTACCTTCCTTGCCCTATATTCGCAAAAATCCAGATTAAGGATCATACTGAAAGTATATTTACGACCGGGAAAAAATGAAGAAGAAAAAAAGGTAAATTACCATCATATCCGTAGACCTAACGCAGTTTGGGTTATCATTAGAAGCGGATTGTCTATTAGGACCAACAATGTCCATCCCGTGACTACCGGCATAATACAGTTCGGTTAGTCCAACAAACCCATAAACCTGAAGGAAGAGAAATGCCAAAAGAAAAATTTAAATTACGTCAAAGATCTATCTATTAGTACACAGATATTATTTTAAACAAAATTATAAAATTACCTTATCCCGACTTCTTCCACTAATTATTGCCGTTGGGAAATACTTGGCTACACTTCGTACCGCAGAACGCATCTGAAAATCGTTCCATTGATTGTGTTATTTGATATATAAGAGAGAATTATTATTAAATGTATCTAAATATTTTTCATCTGAGAAATAGATCTTAGCCTCTTACCGCATTAGACATGAAGGCGCGGTCAGGATTGTCAACAATTGGTGAAAGGGTCCCATCGTAATCTAAAAACAAGGCTATTCTCTTGCCCTTCGCATGGTTAGCAATTTTCTCGAAGGATGCGAGTGCCGATGGATACTTAAGCTGCAAAACAAAGAATGATGTATACAGCTATGTAAATAATTTATCTTAATATTTGATGACAAACTAGAAGCATAACTTGAGATGGAAAACATTTACCATCCAATTAAGGTAAGCAACATCGGGAATATCATTTGGCGTAAGCTCGTTATTTAAATCCTTGGGTATCTTTCTATGAGGGGATGAGGCTTTCATAGCATCCAGCAAACAGCTTGAGAGGACATCGTCAAGGATACCCGTTTTTCTCCTTGGAATTGTTAAGAGCATGCCGGAAGGATAAAGTGATCCCGGGGGTGAGTAGGGCAACAAGCTGGAATGAACACCCAGCCCAGATTTGCTTAATGGTGCTGGATCAGCAAGAACGGGAGCAGTGTGATTTGATTTCAAGTCCATCAAACCCAGATTTATAGCACAATTTTGGTGTGAAAATTAAGTGAATTTAATAGCAAACTGTCCAGACAAATGCAAAATGACAAGTCTCAACTTCAACAAGAGATTTTTTTCCTCCCCAGGCACTGTCTCATATAAGGAACTTGTGTATGTTAAGCTTCAGACCCCAGATGAAACTGCCCACTTTCTGCAAGATAATAAGAGCTAGATAATTAGTATTTTTTATATGAACAAAATACATGTGGAGCCACAGAATTGGCATGGAAACAACATAAAACTAATTCACGACTTTATCAAACATTTACAAGAAAGCAATTAATCATAAACATTCTCAGCAAAAGATGGGCGTCAAAGAAATGGCTTTAAAAACACTTCGATGCAATTGCAAAACAGAAATTGCCAAATTAACAATGTGCAAATGATGATCGGACACCTGATATGAATAAATGCATCAACTGAAATATAAAAGGCGGAAGCTTGAACATTACAGGGGAGCTGAATGAGCAAACACTAGTATATATATAGTTCTGCTGGGACTATTTTAAAAGCATATTCCACTGTCTCTGAACTCTCAAGCTCGATTTTACCCTTTTGTAGTCTTCACATCTAAATCAAGTTCATTTATAGATAGGAAAGAGTTCTAAGGCTGATGGTAATGACTACTATGCACTGTTTAGAAGTCCAGAAATTTATAGATGGTTGTTAAATATGTGATACAGAGTGAAACTAGTTGTCACAATATTTCTCTAGAGAAATGTGACAACAAAATCAATATAAGTTCAGATGAATCTCACCATACCACCCGGGCAAAAGGCCAACAATAGGATGAAAACTTCACACCGACACAAATTATTCAACTTCAATAATCTCATCACAACAGCCAAGGTATACATCAAAATAACTGTTCAAAATAACATGCTAACATAACACATCATGGGTGGGCTTAATGGGTAATAATCGTTCCAATTATAGGATTGCCATGCTTATCAGATAGAGACACTACGGAAATGACTACTCATGCTTGAGACTTTGAGAGTCATATCACGTATTGCATATAGCTATGAAAAAATATAAGAGCAGAGGACCAAGAAAGTAACAAGTTCAATGAAGGTAAAAATTTATATGAACCATTTTGAAGATTAGCTTTAAAAAAGGCAATACAAACACCAAAAGAAGATGATTTGGCCCTGCATATATTTACCCACATGAAAAAGCTCATATTCACACCCGTGGATCCAGAAAATACAAAATCTAGCATGTATATTTACCCACGTGAAACGGTTTATATTCACACCCATTGGATCCAGAAAATACAAATTCTAGCATGAATTAACCTTTAGAATACATTAATAGTGTATATGAATGGGAAACAGAACAGCATTCGAAGTTACAAAATGGCCCATAGAAGCAAAACTGTGGGGAAAAGTAATAGCTATTGAGGCTGTGTAATAATAAAAAAGGCCACACACCACACATGGGCGAAAGCAAACAAAACCATATGCAACCAAACAATGGGACCTATCACAGAGGCATTGGAATCATTCAACTTATGGTCACAACAAAGAAGATTCGGCGTCAACGATGCAGAAAAAGCTCGATATACTGTGGCCAATTCAGATTCCACAAAGACCAACCACAGAAAATTCACCCAAAAAATTAACATAATATTCAAAAATAGCAAGGATCATAAAAAATCAATCCCCTTTGGGCATGTTTAATAATTAGACCAGGGTAAAATCAAGGTCGATATTTCACCATAGACAGCCAAAACTTTGAAAAAAAAAAGACGATTCGTTCCTTTCTGGATTTGAATAGTTCAAGCGATGACGACAACAGACATTGACCTACCTTTCATTATACTGCACAGCGAGCGACAACACATTTTAAGGACCAAAAAATCAGAGAGAAAAACAAAGATGCATCGCATCAATCAATTTTTATGGCGGACAAATCAGGATCGATGTCGGGCGCCTCTTAGGATCGGCGAAAACCGCCAAAAAAGAAACTGAATTAACCAAATCATCCATACAGCAAGTCAAAACCGGGGAATCCAAGAAAAATCGAACGAAAAAAAAAATCAAATCTGTTACCACAAAAGAAAAAACATCAGGATTCGTAGAATTATTCACTGAATCTTATACCGTTTACACAATGCATGCTCATTCGAAACTGGAACAAATAATCTATCAAGAAGCTCCTCAACACAAACGATCAGCGAATCAACCACGAAACAAACAACAAAAATTCACCGATAATCACATAATGAGAATAAAGCTATCAAGCATTCGCGAACCTGAACGATGAGTTGAAATGCAGGTCTGAAATCCGATTCCTTCAAGGACGAGCCAAGACAACAGCTCAAATCCACCAAATACCAGCAAAGCAAGCTACGGTACTGTTTGGCGGCCGAGAAAATGCAGGAAAAAGTGGGGAAATGAAGAGAAGGAGGCGCAGGAAGGTTATGGGAGAAGAAGACGCTAGGGAGAGAAAAAGAGACCACTACGCGAATCCACCTAGTACCAGCAAAGCAAGGTACGGAACTGTTTGGCTGCCAAGAAAATGCAAGAAAGGGTGGGAAACAGAGAGGAGGAGGCGCGGGCAGGTTTAGGAAGAAGAAAGCTAGAGCGAGATATAGAGAGGAAATCGATAAACCCTAGGGAAATCGCAGAAAACGAGAACGAGAGAATCAAGCGAAATCGCAGACCAAATCAAAATGCGAGAAAATGCAAGAAAATTGCTGAGAAAGAGAGAGAAAATAATTACGGAGTAGAAAAAAATTTAAGAAGGGCACTTAAATAGACCTAACCGTTATTTATACTGTTGAATATTTTTATTTCGGTTTCAACGAAACGTGCTCCACAAGGCAACTCTCGGTTGTTGCATAAGGAGAAACACCTCTTCCCGCGCTCCTCCCCCACACCACCCACTCGCGCGTGTTCAACACGAAGGACAATAAAGTAGACAGTGGTTCGTACGACAAGGATCCGCACGTGGACCGCGGTTTTTTTTGTGTTTATTATTTATTTTGTTAATAACCGAAGAAACCAGAAAACTATTTTTATAAACTGCCGAGGTGGGGCCTACGTGGAGCTTGAGGAACGGAGACGCGTCGCGAAGAGCGTGAAGACACGTGTGATCGAGTCGGGGCTGACGTGGCCACGTTTCTCGGTGGGTCCCACGAGCGAAACGCTTTCCGAAACAGCTGGATCGTCGTCGGTGACGGATGAGTGACCGCCTACCGGATCGCTCCACGTGGCGGTGGGCCCAGGGTTTGAAGAATGTACGGCTACGAAGGTGGTCTGACGTGGCATGGTGTGGGGTTGGTGGGTCCCGCTTGGCTTCACTTTAGCTGCCTGAAAAAAATAATTAATTTTATATAGGTATAGGGGAGGGGTGCCAAACTTGGCTTCTTGCTTTTATAGTGAGATTTTCTATAAATGTTCTTGAAATTAAATTGGAATTATTGGTTATATACAAATTTATTAGAAATGTTATTTTTATATATTGATTCGGGTTTCAAGTCGGGTTCTGTAGCCTGTACGGATGAGCGCACCGTTAAGCGGAGATTTCAAATGTGTGTCCAGAAGATCGCCTACAACGTGAGAATCAGAATTTTCACACAAGTTTAACACTTGCTAACAATGTTGACTATTTATTAGTAAAATAAGTTTAAACTCGTATAGCACAATATTTAAACTTTAACGTGATAGAATAATATGTTTCAATTTTTGTCTTACCCATTTATGTTGTCTCTTTCCTCATAGTCTCGTGTACATTTGCATAATGACATACTTACGATGGCTCGTATGTAGAAGAGAAATATATACACTTGGAAGAGTGCTAAATAAGTATATAATTTTTTTTATCGATTGTGCATATGTTGAGCTCACAGTAAAAAGTAAAAATGAGTGGAAAAAATAGAAAATCAAGTCTCGCATCGTAAAAAAATCTTGAGATAATGAAAGCTAGTGCATATGAATAAGCAAGTGTTAGAATGTAATATGTTTGATAAGCCAATATACTGAGATTATTCAGTACTATTTTTCATATTTTGATAATTTTAAATCATTGTGCATACGCCGTATTAAATGTGCTTTAAGTTTTTATTTAAATATGCATATCACTATTCCCATTAAATTATATATCGAGAGTGGGCATTATGAATCCATCATTAAATTGATAGTTGACAACCATACTTCAAATCAAGCGTTAAGAACGAAATTGTTGAACTTTTACCAACTAGACCGGAATAGTTCAAGCAGAATGAGATTAATCTTCAAGTTCCATAAAAATAAAATTATGCATAGTAAAAAAAGTGTCTTCTTCATCTTCTTTTTCGATACTTTTACACTATTAGTCATACATACGTCATATTAATGTAGTTATTGAGTTAACATAAATAACTAATTCAATGTGATAAAAATAAATTATTTAAGCATGCACATCATTTCTTAGCAAATATTGAGAGTGGTCCTTCTGAATTTATTATTATAATTGACAACTACAAACTAAAATACTTCAAATCAAACGTTATAAATAAGATTGCTTAATTTTTACTAGCTAATTCGAAATAGTACGCTCGCGTTCGGAATAATAGATTTACACTATATTTATGTATGAAACTACCATTATAATATATAGGTTATAGTGTGATGCAAGTGTGACAATTGAAAATGGTAATAGATCTTTGAGCAATGGTTTTGTCAAATATGTAGTTGTGTAGTGAGGCCTAGTGGTTGGTGGGTATCTAATTTTCCCTATTTTATTGGTGATAAAAGAGTAGAAAGAGATGTTCATGTTGGGCACTCCACAACTACTACTTAGGTGTGGGCACAACACATGTTAATTGCTTGATATTAAGACTAATAAATATGTGAAACCCTAAACTTGAGTTGAGGTTTTGTTTGATTTTAGAAACATATATATTATAAAATAAAAATCTAAGCATTTGTTTTTTATTTTATATTTTAAAATATTAAATCATTAGAAGTAAAACTCATGTTAACTCTCGCAACCCAAAACCTTTCCTCTGATGAAAAACTATATAGTCAATTTGTTAGCTTAAGAGTCACCCGTTTCGTAGAGTTAGAAACAAAATAGAATATAACGCTCTTAAATCATTAATGAGCAATAGACCATTTTTTCTAGCAACAACATACTCTTGCTACTTTTAAACGTGCTGATTGAAGTGCCAAAATAATAGACAACGCATCCGACCCTACTTTAATCCCCCACCAACCCCTCGCCCACAACATAGCATCCTGAACATCCCACCCATCATCTTCATGTGAAACGGCTCTAACTTATATATATGATAATTTGTGTGTGTGTCATATGTTCGTTTTTGCGCTAATACAACACGCTTAACACGTAACTAAATTAATGTGTTGACACAACATGATGATGCAAACACGAGCTAACATAGTATGTGCGATAGACACGATTGCACATTCACCCAACACACTCAGCATGACTAATCAATCGTGCGTGTGTGTTATGAATGTCCAACACAAACACGACATGGTCATTAAACATAAACACACTAATTTTACATCGTATGTCAGGTTTCGGCGCAGACTACGAGATCTAACATATGTAAAAACAAATTAAGAAAACAATTTGAGCCAACTCAATAACGTGGTTCCCTCCTCTAGTTTTATAAAAACCAAGTTGGTGAGTTTGGTTCAAAATAGTCAATGGAAGTTTCCAAGAAGACACATGAAAAATGAGAAAGCTCCAACTTTAAAAGGTAGTGTTAATGGCGGCGGTGGGCAAGAGTTGTCGCCGTCATGGGCTTGCGTATGAATCAATAAAGTGATCCAGTCAGTGATGACAACTATTTTCTGGCTTCAAGAATATAGTACTTTAAATATTAAATAATATACAACATCATATAGTAATTGTATAAATAGAATAATTAAAGGGAAAAAAAGAGTTTATTTAATACATATTTTTGTACATGTTGCCCTTTTTTCGGTTTTAAAACAATGGGTTCCTGAGCAGGCTCGCTCTTTAGCGATAGACACCTTTAAGCCACTTAACCACACCCAGACTGATCCCCATTCGAGGCATGGTCACAGGGTTAAAGATTTATCACATCTCCCTCACAGGTGTGTTGAGTGGGGATCGAACTCAATAGCTCTTCCCACTCACGCAGCCCCAACGCACCAACCCCAGTGGGTTACATTTTATGTGTATTATATCGGTATTTTGTTATTATAACTATGTGTTAGACGAACATGATTAAGCTATTAGTATAATTCATAATTGTACTTAATGGAAGCAAATTTGAAGACTGTTACTATTCAATACAAGTACAAATAATAATTTAAAATTAGTCCGAATAAGGGTAAAGATCGACAAAATCGTGACAAATATTTCATGAACTATCGAGGAAATTATATTCCATTTTACAAATAAAATATGAAGTATAAAACAACTAAATAAATAACTATGGAGAGCAACTACTCCATAAAATAATTATATGCATTTGTAACATATACAAAACAACGATATATTTTTCATTCGTTTTAGGGTTACCATATATTACATTTCATAAGAAATAGTTAGAATATTGATTTTAATTTCCATAAGTAGGTGAGATGACTAACTACAAAATCTAAAATAAGTATTTGATTATATGGTGTGAGAATCAATTTGATTATGTTAGATCATCAACTATATTCGAACACATTGTTTATTTAATTTATGTTGCATTTTAATTCGAATAAATAAATTGATTGTTTTTAGTTTGAACATAAAATTTGTTTCAACAACCGAAGTGTTAGATAGACCAGTGAGTCAACAATAAATTAAATCTAAATATCACATACTTTCTTTTAAAGTCTCAATCGAAGTTATTCATAACTGAGATGAATATAACTTTGTTTAAAATGATGATCAATAATACTCCATATCTTTGTGGTTCATATAGTATAATTAATAAAATAAAAATAGTTGGAGTAGGTTAAAGGGATGTGTAGGAGAGAAAACGAAAAATGTTATAAATAAAAAAAGTACATTGAAAAGTTTAACAGTCGTGTAACTTAAGTACTAGACGAGCATTCTGGAGGGTAGATTGCTTCGACGAACATGCTGACCTGAACAGATATTCAAAAGACTTAAATGAATGTTCATACTAGATGAATGGGCATTCAAATTAATTAAACAACCATTCAAGTCATGAGAGATCCAAATGGCAATTTTATTAATTTGAACAAGGGTTCAATGGATATGAACACTTGATTAAAAATAGAATTTGAATTTTGTTTTGTTGGTTTTTTATGCATATTCAATCTTTTCATTTGTGTTATGTATTTTTCCAATATAAATGTGACGCAGTAGGTAGAACTATATTGTAACATATATAAACTGACAAGAAGTGCAAGTAAGCCAAAATCCAGTACGAACTAATACTATCCAAATTTAGGGGTTTGAAGAACAATCCACCCAGACAAGTCTGATAAAGAGATTGAAGATCTAACTAACTCGTGGGCTACATGGTCTGCCATCTGATTCGGGAACAAACTCGAAGGTTGATCTAAGGGCTCCGACCGAACCACTACCTTCCAAGTAACATTCTTCTTCTCTGCAACAATCTCATATTGTTACACTTCGCACATACTGATAAAAAAACTCATCGCGAATCTAGGTCGTCGTTGCTCCGCAAACCCTAACAACTCATCAATTTGCTATCAAAGGGAGAACTCGTTGTCTTATCGAAAAAGACATTGTTATTTACAAACTTAAGAGATTGTTGTCGTTATGAAAATCAAGAACATCCGTAGTTGTACGAAAGGTACGCCGACCCTCAAAACGGCACAAAATACTACATGACTAAGAAAGTTATTTTCTAATCAAGGGAATGACTTTTTAAAATTGACCATACCAACACACATTGACCAATGAACTACTTGTGGTTTATTTTAATGAAACTTCAAGAGCTTTCACCAACCTTAATTAAAATAATTAAATGAAATTCAACGTATGATTTGGTCACATTGGTAAGTGAATATTTTTTGGTCAAAGATGCTGACAAGACAATACATTAAAAAATCAATATAATATTATTATGAGAAAAGCGAACAAGCAAGCTTGCCTTTTCGAGGTTGTGGTCTTTCTCTAGAGTGACAGTTGGTGACTTTTTGGAACTCACAACCCAATAGATTTTCACTGCTCGTGTACGGCCTTTTGGCCTCGTGCATGTTGTGTCTTGCTTTGTGTCTGAAGTGACGTGGACGTTTCTACGCTTCTCATTTTTCTTTCACTATTTTGCGTTTGAGTCGTGTGATTTATTGTTTTACACGAACACGACATGTTTATGACGTTAACTGAATAAGTCGTGTTAACATGACACAATACATTTGAACAAACATGATCTGATACATAGTACACGCATCCAACATATTCAACACGACTCAACATGTTACTAAAATTAATTTACAATTGGAGATCTGTGTGTTACGCGTGTCGTGCGAGTGTGCCACAACATGAATAATTCATCGTGCATGTTTTGGAGGTCCAACACAAACACAAACACGACATGAATATTTAATACGTTGGGTTTTTCAACACGAACACCATGCAATTGCAAAATGTGTGAACCTAAACACACTAATTTTGAGTCATGTGTAGTATTATGACATGAATTATCAACTCTATATGTATGTATAGAGTGGAGGTGTCAACATAACCCACTAAAGTTATCCTCGTAAACATGTCGTGTTTATGTTGGGTCGTCTAACCCACTGTTAACTTACACCACGACACACACAAATTGTTAACTCCAATGAAGAGAGTAGTTTCGGTGCAATAATGCCACACTTACACGAGACTTGTCCACCGTTGTAGTTGTCTTCTCCCCGCAGTCTGTGATGCACTTCTACCAACGACATGAATTCTCTCAGTTCACACGCTACGTTGTCATGAGTGGACCCTACAAGCATGGGAGGGAATCCCACGATTGTGGGACACACCTGACTATACATAGTTTCTTTTTTGACCTCTGTTTGACTCAAATAATGGTTCAACCAATATTCATATTTGTCGGCATAGTTTTTTCGGCCTTGTTACTCCATTTTTTATTTTATTTTTTGAATTTGGTCTCGCGTTTTAATCCACAAATATTGGGAAATGTCGAGGTTGCTAATACATGTGTTGACTTATAATAGTTATATTATTTATGAAATTTTATGCATGATCATAGTACTTATTTTCTAACATACATGTATAATTCTATGATCATATATACTTGTGACATAATCAAGGATTAAAAACAAATAGGTGGATCATACATATAGTTTTCTTATACGAGGTAAGTTTTTTTAAAAAAATATATTTTTTTTATTGATTGTTTTATGAAAAGAAAATAATGTCAACTAAAAAATAAATTTGACTTGGTAAAAACTTAAAAATAAGTGAGAAGTATTTCAAAAGAAGAAAGGTTAACGGTCAATTTCAAACATTGTTCCCTCTTTGCTTCTCACGCAGCAATTAACACAAATTAACACCATAATATGTTATATAGATTTTTATTAGGAAATTGTAACAACGATTTCAATTTTAATAGTTATTACTGTCACTCTTAATTTAAAATTCGAGAAAAAAAATCATTATTTTCAAACAAAAGTAAAATAGACGAGAGTTTTTCATTTAGGAAAAAAATAAATAACTAAATTTTATGAATTATTTTCAAAATTTTCAACCGTTTAAGAGGCGTTTAAGAGGCGTAGTGCATAGAGATTTAATCCTTAATATGGGAACCATTGTGCCAAATAAAAATTAGTCAAATATTTGTATTTATGAATGGTTAAAAATGTCAAATGTTCAAATTAACATTTCACAAGGCATCATCTATATTAGAGTGTGAAATACAAACTATGTAAAGTGATTTTGATTGGTGTGAAATGCTATGAATTTTTCAAAACCAACTATTTAATTAAAATAGATTCTATGAATAAGCAATACTAATAAAATATATATGAATGTTAAATTGTAACCATTTTAATTTTTCAAAAATCCTTGTTGGTAGTGAGTAGTTGGTGACACAAGAAGAGTTTGGTGGAACAATCAATGAAGTGTGTGAAAAGAATAAGATCTTACATTATATTATGGGATGTGACATTGACTTTTACTAATCATATATACATTATGAGTACAACACTATAAATATGTAACTTTCAAAATTATAAATTATTGTTTTTTAGTTTGATTATCAATAGTAAATTTGATTGTTGGGTTTACTAGTATAATATTCATCCATATTATATGTTCATTTTTTTTATATACTATAGTTTACTATAATATATCATTTTATTGTTAAGTTAAACTAAGTTAGAAATGATATAGACAATAAATATTAATTCATTCCGCATATGATAATTGTTAGAGCTAACAATTTGAGTTTCGAGTTAAAAGTCATGATGTATATTTTCAGGATTAAATTGACAAAGGCCTAGCTCGAACTAGATCAAACGAAAGAGGTCAATGCAATAATGCTCGTTCAGGTTGTGGTCAACGTGAGGTTCATATTTCACACGTAAAATATGCATTTCTTCTTTACCCATTTATTGGCAAGGTAAATATGGCATGACCTAAATTTTGGTTGTGATCATTTTGTGCGATATGAATTTGCAAAAATATAGGTCGAAATTTGAATGGTCGCGGATACAATTACAAAGTATCAGCTCCACCATTCGTAGACCATAAAATTATCATTCTCACTCGTCCATATAGTTGATAGATCTTGTCCAACTTTCCCTTTCATTAACCAAAATTTACGATCTATATTGATATTTATACTACTTAAAATCAAAACTTAGTGTAATAGTTTATTACAAAAGTTCAAAACTAACAATATACTAATGATGTCAAAAAACAAAAAATATCAAAAAACCATGAAACAATTTTGTATTGTCTCATATCGACGCATGCTACAACAAATTGTTTACATACATGTTTTGAATGCACTAATTGAATTCAACTTTATTATAATTTTTTTAAACGACAATATTTGATTATACTTACATCAAAGTACTTAAAATTTTTGAGTAATATTCTTACATATTAAGCAAATATCAATGTATGTGAAAGTTCTTTCGATTAAAGACTCACTATATAAAACAAATTGAGTTAATTAATTTGATAGAGTGACTATTTACGACAAAATCGAGTTAAAATTTGATTATTTTTTATTATGAATTTGAAAAAAATTGATTCAAAAATGAAATTATTAGTCTATTACCAACACACAAATAGTAGACTATGTTAATATTGGACCCCACAATATTTCACATCTTCCGTCGTCATTGTCTACGTCAGCATTGACGTCATCCTATTATCTATTTCTCTATTATTTACTTTATTTGTTTTACTATAAGTAAAATTTTCCAAAATAATTATATAAACTATTTTATGAGATTCAGATTCTTCAATACTCATAGGTACAAAATTACAAATGTTGATAATACATTTTGTGCAAATAAAATATTTATATAAGAGGGCACGCCACATTAATTAATTATTTTCTTATTAGTTTTTTTTAAAAGGATTTTCTTAATAGTATTTTTAATGCATTTTCTTATTACTTAAATTATTAAAAGATTTGCATTAAAAAATAAAATGATATTTGTAGTTGAATGAACAATTATACGGTTTACAAAAAAACAAAAACGTTACTTTAATGGAATTATCACTTAACGATTGAATGGATTGATGCGATCACAAAATAAATGGTATATTTCATAAATTTAGCTAAATTAAATATCACGTGGTTCAATGGTTGGCACACCAACAATTTTTGTTTATATAAGTGTTTTAAATAATTTGTCGCGTCAGTCTAACTTGATGATAATGTTTGAATTAATTAGATCTGTTCGAAACAAAATAACAAAATTGAGAATCTAAATCAAATAGTTTAAGGACCAAGATGGAAAAAAAATTAAATACATATTTATAACAAAATGATTAGTAGTAAAAAAAAATGAAACATTTTTCTCTATTTTTTTTATATAAAAAATTTGGGGAATGCATCATGCATGGGTATATATATTTTAAGTAAGGATCAAATTAAATATTAGTAACAATAATTGTTCATGCTTGACACGTTAATGATGCTATTTTAGATCTCACAAAATAAATTAAAAATATAGTTTGGTCAATTAGTCATTAATTTGACATTTGATAATGACACATAACGTCTAAAACGTGTTTATAGTTTAATCAATTTTCAATTAGCAAAACACTGAAAAAATGGGTTATGGATAGTATTTTTTATTTATATACCAAATTGGTTAAAAAGTTAAAAAAAGAAGAAGTGTAATATATACTCAGCATACATGTTTTTTTTTTTAATAATATAAATTCAAAAACATCAAATAACAAAAATAAATTAAATCTCGAATATCATTTGAAAAATATCAAATCTCGAATAACAATGTATTATACACCCAACATACATGTTAAGTAAAAATATGTGGACAAATCAATGTTTCAATTAATGAGAATGACGTACACATAAAATCTGAATCAAATTTAAATATGTTAACTCTAGCGCAAAATTATTATTTACACGAAAGTTCTTTTTCCTAAACTAAATACCCTAGAAGACTACAAAACTAGTTAGATCCTAACAATTTGGACCGAACTCCCAAACACCAAAAATTTACCCAAAATGGGCAAGACTATTTTTGGGCCGGGTGGAGTCAAACGTTTCTTGTGGAAGTATGGGTTGGGCAGAGACATGCATGGACCCGAAACCCGACCCCAAAACTTATGAGTTCAGATCACATAAAACAGATCATGACATTTTTTGAGTAAGGTTTGATTAGACGTTTTTAGAGGAATACGGATCGGACATACTCACACATTGTACATAACAAATTCAAACTCGACCTCGTGACCCGGAACTCGAAACCCAAACAAATTCTCAATCCATTCGATAGAATTTGTTTAGATATTTTTTCAAATCAAATAAAAAACGCGACCCAAAACCCGATTTGCCACATCTACTATTAAAGGATGGATTGGACAATGAAATGGAACCACTTGGATTTGATTTCAATATCACTGTAGATATCTATTGATATGTTTGGTATCTGTTTGCTGTTGTGATTGCAAATCCCAAAAGCTTCTTTGAGCTTTCAAATCTCAACGGCCCAATGCAAAATTTAGCAAAAGAGATTCATAATTTCATATACTAGTCACATCAATATAAGAATGTAACATTTTTTTTTTCACATTACAAATAATTTTTTAACTGTAGCTCGTATCGATTGATCATCAATTTATGGAATATTGATTATAAGCGTGTCACACTTGTTACATCCTCATTTCCTTCACTCATGTTGAGCAGTAGGACGAGTCTCATTCTCTCGACCTGTCATGCGAAACAGAGTTTTTTCATTCGAAAAACTCCTCTGATGCCTAAATTAGTGCCAATGTTTCAATAATTAGAAGATTTCTTAGGAATTGTGTTTACATTCTTTCTTCCACTTCCGCCTTATTTACACGGCTCTTTTTTTAACTATAGCTCGTGTCGACTAGTCGTTAAAATCTCAATTTTTGTTCATTAACAGATGTTCTAGTTTAACAAATTCATTAAAACGAATATGAATGCTATTAAAAAGCGTGTCATACGTTCGAGTCTCCTTGTCGACGGTATGGTGTGGAATTTGTGGGGTGGGGTTTAGGGTGACGCTCCCTTTAGGAAGTGAGAAATATTGTTACTTCGAGTATAATGTCCCGTTGCTGATAAAAAAAAAGCGTGTCACACTTGTTGCATCCTCATTCCCTTCACTCACGCTAAACAATAGATGAAGTCTCATTCTCTCGACAGGTCATGCAAAACAAAGCTTTCTTTTTTCCAAAAACCCCTCTAATGCATAAATTAGTCACAGCTCTTTTTATTGCCGCAATTACCATATTGCCCTTTATTGGTTTTGCGTGCCGCGTGTAGCGATTCTCTATAGTCTTTTCTCTTTCCCCAACAAAATTCTCGTTGATTTGACTAAATCTCCGCTATTAATTCATCGGTATGATCTAGGCCCGAAAATTTTCCAATTCAATATTCAACCTAACAATGTAACAAAAAGTTAGGTATCAATCCATTTCTAAACCAATGAACATTGTTCCAATATTCAACCTAACAATAATTCGGAAATATTAGGTATCAATCCCGTTCTGAATCGATGAACGCTCGTAAACACATTTTAGGTGATCACTATTTAAACCTAACAAGAGAACCAATAAAAAAGAGCCACGACTCATTCACCTTTTTCTCTTGCTTTATACATAATACTATAATAGAGCAAAGCAATATTGGGTAGCAAAATTCATTTTACAAAGATCATCAACCACTTCAAGCATGAGTGTGTCCTAAATTTATTTCCAATGGAAGAAAAAAAAAAACACAACATTTTTCACCTTTTCGATTCTTTCTCGAGTCCATTTTTTTTTTCGGAATCAAAAGTAAGCTACGGTTATATACAGAGAATATAGCATTTTATACCAAAAACATAACAAAAAAAGAAGTCTTTGTAGTAATTCTCAGAACGGGTGTTCTGTTTCTCTTTGACCTTTTCCCGGTTTGGTACTTTGAGCATCGAGATGGATTGTCGTGCACGTGATGTTACATTTGGAGAAGATTATTCACAGTTACGGTGACAGAATTGGTTCGCTGCAAGTCCTGCATTATGTTATAAACCGATTAGGCATATGTAGTGAGAAATAAAAATGACGAACATGAGATTAGTACAAGTTGCTTGTTCATGCTTGATCATTGATCAACATATAATCAAAATGTTAGTACTTTTAAAGGCTCTAAAGACGGCTCAGTTCACGAGACTCCCACCAAAATTTTAATATCAAAGTTGTTTATCCCAAAATTCTCGTCTTTATGCATACATTTGTGACTGTATATAGTCTTACCCTGATTTATGAACCGGAACCCGAAACCTCAAGATCACAAGTAGCAACCTTACCGTTGCATCAAGGCTCACCTTAGGTGTTAAATTCAAAAAATGAGAAAAATGTCGGTTCCGAATGAGTTTCAGTATAACCAAGTTTTAAAAATCTACATTGCTTACCCACAAAATTCACGACTTTAAGAATACATAATACCGGGCCAGATGATCGCAAAAGAACAGACCAATGAAGTAACAATCATGCAATAAAACCAAACTGACCTGATAGATGATCTCGTCCGGGACATGAGGCAGCACCTCCCGTACAGTCTCCGCCATTGCAAGTATGTTTGCAATGTTATCGTTTCCAGAGCGCGATGCAGACCGTATATGTAAACCGCCAGTACCTCCGGGGTACCTTCCACCACCGGCACGAGGAGTAGATGTACTGGGTGCAGCAACTTGAGACGGGTTCATAGGCCAAAGGCTCCATGCAGCATCTTCAAGAGCATTATGCGCGTACGTGTCTCCCACAGATGCGAGATGTCGCATCATCATCTGAACTCTTCCCAGTCCAACTGACCTAATAGCAGTCGAGGGACCGGCACCATCAACGCCTTGGCCCGGCCACCCATGCAACCAATTCGAGTCCAGTCCCGTACCCCTGTGGAGCAAAGAGAGATGGCAGATGGAGTAACGACAAAACCCGATATGATGCAAATTGAGCTATAAAAATGCACAATCTTCATGCATTAAAATGTGTATTATAGACTTAATGCCTGATATCCATTTCAAGAATGTAATGAAAAAGCTCAGCTGATGTTTCGGGTACCTCATCTTTCAGCTATTGTTTATATGCAAATAAATTTCTCGGCACCGAAAAGCATTTGAAGAGTTCAAAAATGCAACTCATGAAAACAGCTTATGTACTGGTAGAGTTTGGAAATCGTCATAACCCGACAACATACAGTTTCTAGTAATAAAAAAAGGGAAGCCCAGTGCACAAAGTTGCCGCCATTGTGGGTCTGTAGAGGGTTGTTTATGTACGTAGACTTACTCCTACTTTCCCATGGAGGCTGTTTCCCCGACTCTAACCCATGTCGTGACCTCAAGGCCACAAGACAACAACCTTACCGTTGCGTCAAGGCTCATCCTCAATTCAGTTTCTAGCAGACCCCGACAATATGGGCCGCGGGCCAAAACCTAATGCGTTCTTATTGGGAAACCTTTTATCGACCCTAGCATGTCCAGCTAAATGACAAATAGGTTAAGACTGAGGTCCCCAGCCCGCATTGCATGTATAGTTTCTAGTATCCGATGAATATGTCACATTTGAAATCATGCAAAAGTGTGATAGAGCATTTGATCGATCTATAGATTTCAGATTCTAAAACAATCCGATTCATAGATTTCAGATTCTAAATTGTGCCAAAGCACATTGTTACTAAGCAGTGTCTCATGCATGCTAAAGAAACCACATTCATATAAAGTAAGGATTAGAACCTCCATGCATCGCCTTCTAAAGGGTTCTGTGTCTGATTTGGGAACACTCCTGTCGGAAGGGTGTGCCCAGAGGAATTTTGTCGGTTCAGCCCTGCACTAATTTGACGAGCAAGCTGCTCATCACTCAAAACTTCAGCAGCGCGAGGGCTTACTTCGCTTTCGGCTCTGCCAGCGAAAAGTGGCTTTCGGCAAGTGGGGCATGAATAATTATCATTTAAACCTTGATCCAACCTGTCATTTGTCGACTTGCTTAGTTAAATACATAAAGATCCATATACTAAAAAAAAAAATGAAAGATCCGAGTTATACCAAGATCTCAAGCATGCAAGATGGAAAAGGTGATTGCAATGCAGCTTTTTAGCCTTAGCCATAGGTTCCTGTGATTCAGCCAGTTCGTCAAATTACAAGTCGAAGTCAAACTTAAAGGTAGAAAATGAAAGAGCTGAACATACCCGACAAATTGCACATTCATCATCATATGCTTGCAGCTCTTCATGCGTGGCATCGGGAAATGCAGCGTGGAGGGTGCCTAAAGCTATTTTAAGTTTGACGAATCCTTTTATACGCTTCAAGATTGCACTCAGGAGCGCCTACTCATAATATGAACCGGATCAAATTTAGGTACTGATACCATGTTGAAGTGGAACCAAAATGAGTAAAAATAAAATCTGTTAACATGAGAAATACACTCACACGTATATTTAGAAAGAGGACTGCGTCCACAAGATGGAACGCCATGCCGTGAAGCCACCAAATATGCACATAATGACCAAGTGCCATCACCAGCGTCGCCATGTCTAGGGAAAAACCCAAGTTCCGAATGAGAATACCTTTCCATTCCCACAATGAACCTGCACACATAGTTATAGCCAAATCAATAAGCAACCATGTACTTGCCCAATGAGAACAAGCAGAGCTTAAGATGTTGCCGAATCAAAAGCGACAGCAATCAGTGATTAAGTACATAGACATATCCAAGAAAGAGAACAATCAATTAAGCTACATTACGAACTAGATTAAACCAGTGGTTTACACACACACACCGCCCCATAAATACATACATGTTTGTTCGCCTAATATGTATTTGATAACATAGATTTAAGGGTAACACACATTACACATATATAGGGGAGTCCTCTAAACTTCTTGGAGTTGTCACATTTGACACCTCATAAGCCATATGCATGAAGAATCATGATGCTAACGTCAATGTCAACAATTCCCAACACTTTTCCTTTTATTGAGAATTTCCTTCATGAATAAAGCTTGGTTACAATTATCCTCATTCAATAATGGAATTTAAAAAAACGGAATTTTTTGGAAGGGGAAAAAAACTTTTTTCAAAGATAAGCATACAGAAGTGAGTCATAAAAGAAATAATTACGGAACCAAAAATCAGAAAATCCCAATATTCCATTCACATTATAAAGTCAATCAAATGCATACAAAGAGGCAAAATTTGAGAATCACCTACTGCTGATGTATCAAAAAACTTTGATCTTTGGCAACTTGCACTATTCCATGCTGAATGATGGATCCATATATCAAGTAACTGAAATCCATGCACCACAATGGCCTAGAAGGTACATTCCCAAACACATTGTCAACCTTACAAAAACTGCCCGGGGAAGTTTGATGGACTCTACAGATTCACCTACTATGACATTGTAATATAGTGTTTCAAAAACAATACCTGCATTGTCTCAAAAGCGATGCTCAGAGGCTCAAAAAATAACAACAGGAACATAGATGAACCCATTGTTCTATATAGCACCAGGCAAAACCTTATCCTGTAAACACCCAAAAAATGCATACAGAAAAAGAAAGAGGTTCCTAAGTTCAAGAGTTCAGCAAAAAGAAACGTGCGTGCTGGAAAATTAAAGAAGTTCCAAAAAATTAATGGCTCCATAAAGGCATAAAGTTCACATGCAGGAACTAACAGTCGTTCTATGTTCTTAACTTTCTAAGTTAATGATCATACCATATGCACATGCAACAAGCAATATAACTAATTCTTTGAAGATAGAGAAGATAAAAAGTTTTGATGCCAAGACTCTTTGCTCTCAAATAACAATTTAAAGAGACATCACAAATAAACAAAATAGTTTAATGTTACATTCTTCAATCCTTTATGTTCTCAAATCAAGGGGCAAAGTCATACCAAAAGAAGTCAACAGATAGGACGAACAGTAATGCTGAATATACACGAAAATATGTCCATGGCGTTGCAGAGGGAGAAGCATTCAAACGTTCAAGCCGGTCCCTAGCCATGGCTTGAAACATCTATAAAGCACATGCGAAACATAATTAGAATTCAAAACCGGCAACACATACTTCTTACAGCCTAAAACAACCTTCTCCAGGAAATTTGGTATACCTTCAAAGTACATAATACAGTTAACCAGGTTGACCATAGACCAGCTTGATATATTGTGGGCGGTACAACAAGTGGTAAAAATGTACCCTGTGTAGTAATTCATCAGATGTTAACTGAAGAATATATTAACAAAACAAGTATCATCAGTTTATCAAGATACATAAAACCAATATTATAGAAAAACATTGTGAGAAAATTCACATCATTTCTTGGAACCACAAATCAATGAGCAAGAAAGGAAAGTAATCCATGAAGAGAGTTTTACGCAATAATATGTTTTCTCTTGATCCATCCAGAGAGCTCTTCTAACTCCTTTAGGCGTCCACCACTATATGTAGTCAAGAGAGGGAGCTAGTTCGGTGATACTTCCGGCATCATACTGTCTACGTCTCAGAGACGGTCCATAGTTTTTTAATCTCAATAACTAATCAACACAGGTAAGCCAGGGTGATGCTAATGATCCGGGTAACATAAGCATTTAGTCTAGATCAAAACCACTCAAACAGTGGTTGTTAACATGATAACGGGCTTTGGTCTGGCTCCATTCCTAAGTGTTTCCTGAAGCAGACTAAGAGTCACAATTCCAGTTCCAAATTCCATTTCAATGCTGCTGAACAGAGCAAGAACTCATCAAATTTCATTCAATACCTTCATGTCAAGCTTTCTACTCAACAACAAAATTCTCTACAGCCCACTTCAGCAACCAAAAGATTCATGTATACACAATTGCAAAAAAATAAATGCCGACCAAAGAATGAATATGAGAGATTGAGATGAGAAAGCCAGCTCTTGCCATTCCATTTCTCTAGAAGTTATATTCTTGCCAAGCCTGAGCATAACTGGTCAAAATTTCCAAGCAAACTGCATTAACTATGGCCTAATTTCCCAAAACTAACAAGGAAGTACCACCCAGATTTTGTTAGATTATCATTCCCAACTCTGAGTACGAGCTCAAAATCCCAAAACATTTTGCTAATGAATTCATGTAGTTGACCCCGACATTGTTCAGACAATGACTGTTGCTGTGGTATCATTCCAAACTCATTTCAGATTAAATAGAAAATAAATAAATGTAAAACAAACATGCAGTGAAACACAGTGGCATCTATGAACAAATGACTCTGTTCTCAAAGAAAACCAGAAAAAGAAAAGGAAATTATTAGCTGAAAATGCCTCGAAATAGTTAGCTTGTCAATAAAATGCTTGCAACAAACCAGTTATCAAGAACATTCACCTTGTAAACAACATAATTGATAAGCCGTTCTGCCAATTTTCGGCCCTCAGAAGGATATAACTCCACAAAGAATATAGCCTGCATGTGAACAAAAATATCACAACAGTCAAAACTAATACCCATAAAAATTTACACCCTACTTCATTGCTTAATCACAATGTAACAGTAACCCAATTACCCAAAGTAAAAGACTCGAGGCACTGATGCCAAAATAACTGATAAAACCCACCACATCACGATGCAACTATTGGTGCCTACATTAAGTCAATGGTACATAATGGTGCTAAGTAACAATTGCCATGATAGAGATTTACCTTTAAACATAGAATGAGTAGAACATATACATTGAGCAGAAAATTTGCCAGCAAGCCGACCGTAGCATAAGAACGTAAAAGCAGCTCTATTGCACGGCTGGCATTCTCCTGGTGAATATAATTCTCACTAAGTAAGCCGTCTGCTTTTAGTCTATCTAATACCGACTCTGTCCAGAACTGAAGACCCACGAAGCTTAGAACTGTACCCCCTGCCGATACAGCTACATACTTCATACCCATCTCTATACTCTGCCTTGTTATCGATCCCCAATTTCCCGATTTTCATCAGAACTGCATTTGCATGACTATCGACCCACAATGAACAAAATTTCGAATAAAATTCAGCTGGAGGGATCAGAGCCTCAAACCCCGATAGGCAATACAGCTAGCTACTCCCCAATATCAACAAATTAACAGCAGAGACTCCCAACATAAAAATAATAATTAAAAAGAATAGGAACCTGAAACCAAATTCACGAAAATAAACTATCAGCACAATAAGATCAATTGACTTTCTAACAAAAACCTAAAAAATAATGGGAACCTATAACCAAATCCATAAACATAAACTATCAGCACAATAAGATCAATAGACTATCTGAGAAAACCTTAAAATTTATAAACCAACACAAAATTGATTCCTTTATTAAAATTAAACCTTGTCCAGAGCCTGTGAAAACATAAGATCAATCAAAAATCCAAATTTGTTCACTTCCTCATCCATGATCTTCAGATAACAGAACACAAATAAATAAAAAATATCCATCACAGTGGCACCATCATGATCATTCTGAAAACAAAACAAAAAAAAATCCAACATTGATGATGACTCAAATCACACAATCAATGTGACAAACCCTAATTTCTAAGAAAACCTTTTTTTTTTTTAACAAACACACAGTATTTTCCCTATTTAAACCTTATCCAGAGCCTGGCAAAACATAAAATCAATCCAAAATCCAAAATTGTTCACTTCCTCGTCCATAATCTTCTGAATTGAGGTAAATTCAGAAAACAAACCACATCAATTACTGCGGCACCAACATGATCATTCTTAGAGAAAAAAATCCCAACTTGATCACCGCCCTGTAACACAATCAACGTAACAAACCCTAAAATCTAAATCCGAACAAATAAAATTAAGATCACGAAGATGCAAAACATAAACAATTTCACAAATTGAGCCCAAAAAAGTTAAAATAAAATAAAATTTGGGAAAAACTCTATAGCTCTCAAAACTTATAATTCACAAAAGAAAAAAAAATCAACCTGATGAACACATAATCGTCTAGAATTGAAATGAAGAGATCGAAAAACAAACCGAATTGGATCTGATAAGAAATTGAAATGGTGTCGGTGCGCTCTCTGCGATGTTGATTCGCGTCGAGAGAAAGAGAGGACTCTATCAGTTTTTGCGGGAAAGAAAAAAGCTAAAATAAAATATTTCTATAAATAAATCATTTACATGATAATTTATTTTATAGCTTTTGATTTTTTTGAAAATTGTGAAATATTTATTTTGTATTTTGGATTAAGTGATTAAACATCATTTTGATCCCAATTATTATGATCCAACTATTTTATCATACAATTAAATTTGTACAAATATGGTTCATCAATGTACTTTGAACAAGTGTCTTAATTTCTATTTTGAAATATAAATAAAATAAAAGTTTATTGGTATAATACATTCTTTTGTAAACCTATAACCATGTGTTCTAGTAAAATTAATGATTATCAAAAGTGAAAATTAAGGTTTTAGATCGAGTTCGGGTTAATATAAGGTCGTCTTATTCAATACCCCAATTAGAAAATCTCTTCCTCCCACTTCACACCCTGAAACGCACCATTCTTATAGAGAGAAAGTCGCATTCACATCTTCTTAATCCGAAAGAAATGAAATGTCTAGAGAGAGGACAAGGTTTCTGTTTTTAGGACACTCCTAGAAACAAATCCAGTGAAGACGCGGGCTGGGACTTGTAGCTCAAAGGATTAGAGCACATGCCTACGAACCATAATGTTGGGGTTCGAATCCCTCCTGGCCCACAACCGGGCCAAAGGTTGAATATGATTTAAAAAGGTTTTGGACAACTGACGGTCCAGATCTCACTTTGTGTTTGTAAAATGTATAGGTTCATACATGTCTGACTAATATGATTCTGTTACAATTTCAACCCGACACGAAAGAAAGTTGGTTGAATCAAATCAGATTTAAAGTGTTCGTGAATTTGAGTCCAATTATCAACTCCAATAGGTACTAACTAACTCCATGCGGGGAAACTATAGGTATTTCATACATAAACTTCTTAAAAATGTTTACTACACTCATTTTGTGACAAATTGAATAAAATTTGCTTTAATAAAAACGAAAATTATGTTATTTAATAATATATATAAATTTTTAATAATTATTTGAACTGCCATTTCTCTAGAGTCTTCTTCACGATCTTCATCTTCCACAAAACCCACCAAACTCGCGTAAATTCGATCCAAAAAACCCTAATTCCAGACCCAAAATCACTAAAATTGGATTCAATTTGGAGCTCAGAAATGGGAATCATAAGGAGCAGCTTCTCGTTCCTGGCAGGGACGGTGTGTGGAATCTACATAGCCCAAAACTACGCCGTTCCGAACATAAAAAAGATGGGCAACACAGCTCTCGGCATGGCCAAGCAGCTCGAAGAGAAGTACCGAAAGCCCAAGGCCAGAGACAACGACGATTGATCGCCCCAGACGACGTCGTTTCTTATCAAGGTTCATAATTTTTGACCTAAAAATATATGTATTTTTGTATGAAGGGTAGGTTTTGATAGGACCAGAGATTGTTATAGGAATTGAGATAATATGTAATGAAAGCAATTTTAAATTGCATTTTGAAAACAATTTGGTTAATTCTGAGTTTGATTTCAATGTGATTTTCCTGGATTGTAGAATTGGGTTTTGAATTTGGGTTCTTGATTGGTCCTTAGTGTTGTGATTAGCTAGTGACCCATTTGCTTTAGCCTCAAATTTGATGGAGGGTTGGTTGGTAGATTGAGCTTAGCTGTGTTATATTTGGATTCTTTACTCTAAATAAGTTATATTTATGTTGTTTGCAACTCAAATTTGATTGAGGGTGTGTTCTAGTAGATTGAGCTCGGCTGGAATTTTCCATGATTTTGTGGCATTGTTGATATAGTCTCGGCATAAAGTTTGTTAAAAAGTTAATTTCTTGTTAATGGGATTTTCCCGAATTGTAGAATGTATTGAATTGGGTTCTTAATTCAGTCTTTGAAGTTATTGAATTTGGATTCTTGTTTAATTATTTGGTTGAGCCTCGAATTCATTTGAGGGTTGGTTCTTGTAGACGATGCTCAACTGGATATTTCCATGAACTTGTGGCACTATCGATATATTCTCAGCATAATGTTCGTTAATATAGTTTTATTTTTATTTTTTTGGTTAATTTTGAGGTTGATGTCAATGGAATTTTCTTGGATCAGAGAATGTATTAATTTGGTTACTAATTTGGAATCCTGATTAGCCAGTGATCCATTTGTTTTGACCTTTTTTTTTTGGAGATTTGAAAAATATATGTATTTTTGTATGAAGGGTAGGTTTTGATAGGACCAGAGATTGTCATAGGAACTGAGATATGTAATGAAATCAATTTCAAATTGCAATTTGAAAACTATTTGGTTAATTCTGAGGCTGATTTCAATGTGATTTTCCTGAATTGTGGAATGTATAGAATTGGGTTCTAAATTTGGATTCTTGATTGGTCCTCAGTGTTTGATTAGCTAGTGACCCATTTCTTATAGCCTTAAATTTGATGGAGGGTTGGTTAGTAGATTGAGCTCAGCTGTGTTATATTTGGATTCTTCACTGCAAATAAGTTAAATTAATGTTGTTTGCAACTCAAATTTGATTTAACTCAGATGATATAGTCTCAGCATGATGTTTGTCGATATAGTTTTTTTTTTTGGGTTAAATTTGAGGTGGATGCTAATGGGATTTTCCCGAATCGGAGAAGGTATTGAATTGGGTTCTAAATTCAGTCTATGAAGTTATTGAATTTGGATTCTTGATCAATCAGTGACCCGTTTGTTTAAGCCTCGAATTCATTTGAGGGTTGGTTCTAGTAGTTTATTTTTTTATTTTTTTATTTTTATTGGGGGTTAATCTTGAGGTTGAGGTCAATGGGAATTTCCCGAATCATAGAATGTATTGACTTGGTTACTAAATGATTGATCAGCTTGTGATCCACTTGTTTGAGCCTCATATTCGATTGAGCGTTGGTTCTCTTAGTTTGAGCTCAGCTGGATTTTCTATTAACTTGTGGCATTTTTATTGGTTAATTTTGAGGTTGATGTCAATGGTATTTTCTTGGATCGGAGAATGTATTAACTTGGTTACTAATTTGGAATCTTGTTTGAGCCTTGAATTCATTTGAGGGTTGGCTCTTGTAGATTGAGCTCAGATGAATTTTTCCATGAACTTGTGGCACTATTGATATAGTCTCAGCATAATGTTTGTTCACTCACGATTATGGTACTTTTTTGTCTGGTTTTCGCATTCGTTTGATCTGGTAGTTTCTCGTGATCTCTTTGTTTGCTATCTGCTAATTCAGTCGATATCCTTAAAAGGTTTGATAGAGTAGATTGGCTTCATTGACATAGCTAGTATCAGCATAATGTTTCTTCACTTCAACTTAGTACGCAACACGGAAAATTCAACTACTGAGTATGGTACTTTCAACTTAGTTTGCTATTTGTTGTTTGAGCTGCAAATTCAGTTGAGAGTTTGTTCGAGTCGATCCTACTCATTAGGATTTTCCCAGGCCCTTTTAACGTTATGGATATAGGCTCAGCACACTGTTTCTTCTCTACTGGTTTTGGCATTTGTTTGAGGTCACAATCTTTGAAATCTTGATTTTTCTTTTGTGATGCATGTGATAGTACACCAAAAACATGTCACTTGTGCTTCACATTTCCAATATTAGTAAGTAAAATTTGTTGCTCTCTCCGTCCCCAAATAAGCGTTTTTAATAGCAATGATAGGGTCATATGTTAAAGTTCTATTTAATGATATAAACATGTTTGGAAACTTTAAGGATTGTTTCAAGTACAATGCACAGGCTTGTTCATGTTGTTTAAGTGAACAATGAATTCAAAATGAACAACTGTTGAATCAACCACCTTTCAAGATGGTGCTGTAATAGATCTGATATATTATGGTACTACATAAAAATTTACAGGTACACTGAAATGAAATGAAATGAATAGAACACTTCTTTATCTATCTTTCTTTCTTCCACATTTCTCGAATTCGAGCCATGGAGGAACACAAATTTCGGAATGGAAAAAAATATCTTCTCCGACCTACAAAAGGGCGGCCCAGTGCCCGACCCTGGCCCCAATATAGGGTCTGGGGGCGGTCACCCGTGCGTTGCAGAGAGACTGTTTCATTGACTCGAACCATCGTTTCACCTTAGAGAAAGCCGTCTTCTCTTCATTTTGTAACCAATGGGTATGAACTAAACCCTAATATTATACACCTTGTGACTACAACACACACAAATAGATACATAGGTTATGGACAAAGTACCAAGGCTCACACATCAAGTTCACACTTCTTCTGCCTCTCCCGATGGCCGCCTCGATTCACTGATCTTTGCGGCCACCTCCGCGACTACGAGTCTAGTCAAAAGTAGCCCCGCCACCAGAGCCGCTCCCATCAGCATTGTGAAAACCGCGGTCCAGCTTATAGCGGAGATGTAACCTGTCACTAGGGGCCCAATGGCGGGCCCTACAGATCCCGTTCCATCAATGATTGCTGTTACAGTCGCCAGGGCTCGGGAGTTCCCTTTTAGGGAACTGTGGGTCCCCAGATCAGCCGAAACAGCTGTTGTGATTAGAGCGTAGGGTCCGTTCACGAACATGCCCGTGATGAACATGAGAATAACGTTTACTGTCAATGACACGTCGCCATAGCTGCGGTAAAAGAATAGAGCCGGTATTGCACAATACATGAAACTTGCTGCGGTTATGGCTCTAGCGTTTAGCCGATCAGAGATGTGCCCAGCTAGGATCCCTCCCACCACGCCTCCAACGTCAAACATAGTGGATAAGTCTCCGGCTGTTTCGCTGGATAAATACTTTCCTGCAATGGCTGCAAGATAATGAAAAATTATGAAATTTAGTCAGCATTACAGTTTGTATATGTGAAGTGAACTAGCAACTGGAAGAAAAAAAACTCGCAACCGGCAAGAACTCGGCCCAAGCGGGACCCAATTAAGCAAAGACGACTCGTATATACAAGGGCTGACAATTGAGACCCAAACTCGCGGGCACCCGAAACCCAATTCAACTTCTTTTTTTGTTCGAGTTGTATAAAATTGACTCCGGTCACTTTTTGGTTCAATCAGCAAACCCCGCATTTTGCACGTAAAACCCAAACCCCTTTCGGGACAGGTTCAAGTTAGAAATTTTGAACCCGATTTGAAACTTGAATTATCAACTTTAATGTGTGGGTGAGTGTGTTATAAACATGAAATGAACTAACAAGTAGAAAAAAAAAACCGCAACTTGCCCAATCTCGGGCTGCTTAAGTAAAATCCCGTTGCGGGAACCGCCCTGTGACAGTTACTACTAACAATAAAAGCAGTTGAAAGTGAAAACTATATATACCTGTGTGGCTGATGTAGAAGGGAAGCCAATAGAGAAATGTGTAAGCAACCAATTTGGAGAAGAACAAGCAAAGAGCGAAAGGCGCAACCCCGGGAATTTTCCACGCTTCGATGAAACCGACGGGTCTATCCCTTACTTCCGTTTCTGAGCTCAACAAAGGTTCTGCAATTCCCTCGCCCTCCTTCTCCGGGTATTCCCATTCATCTTCGTCTTTAGCCCCAACAGACTCGGGATCAACGGGCAATATCAAGAAAACGATCAAACCCATGAAAGCAATCATAAGACCCGGCACAATAAACGACCAGCCCCATCCGTAGGCCAACATTGCTGAACCAATCAAAGAACCCGCAATGTTCCCAACAGAAGTGTGCGCATTCCATATTCCCATAATCAATCCCCTCTTCTTTTTCCCGAACCAGTTCCCGACAACTGCAACCACTGAGGGCCATCCCGTGGATTGGAACAAACCCGCGGCCATTTGCATCAACAAGAAATAGTAAAATTTGTGGATATTTGCAAAATATCCGACGCCAAAAAGGGAAGTGAATATACCGGTTCCCACCATTCCAACGGTAAGAAAGATCCTTAGGTTTAACCTATCACCCAAGTGTCCTGAGAAGTACATTCCCATTGCATATACCGAGAGGAACGCTACATCAATTTCTCCGAGCAATGATGTTCCATCAGATGCATCAAATGGAGCCCAACCATCTCCGAGCAACCACGAAAACTTCCTTCTCCTCCTCCATGGCACCAATCTCAACTCCTCGTCTGATGATTGGGGATCAAGAGCGCTCTTGACAACGCTCGTGGTTTTGCGAGCACAATGGTAGGTTGCATAGGCGAAAAATGTCACGAGCAAGACAATGGCTTGGTGGGTTTTGTATGAAAGAGGGCCTTTGTTGATGTACTCCAAAAATCGGATTCCGAGGGGCTTTTTCTTGGTGATTCTCTCCGGCGCCGGTTCTAGTAATGAACCCATGTATTGATTTAAACTCTTGTGAACCAAAATCTGCACTGTACAAAGAAACAAAAAGAACAAAACATGAGCACTAAAACTCCAATTGGTGCACAAGTTTAAACAAATTTATATGACGACAACAAAAATAACAACCAAAACAACAACTATGTCATTTCACAAACAATATTGGGTCCGTTACATACTTGTGTTCTACTACATTCTGTCATATCTAAAGTTATCGCTTTTGTTAAAGCGGAGTGTTATAAAAGTCTTTTTCACTGTTTTTTTCATGTTACCGGCTAAAAAGATGTGGTCCAGTGCACGAGACTCCTATATTATGGGTTCAGGGGAGGATCGGTACAAATTTGTACTACACCGTACAATAATTTTAGTGACAAAACTAATTAACACTGATCATGAACTACAAAATCGACTTGGTTAAGATTTTCCTAAACTCCCATAAAAATTGTATTTCTCCTAAAAAATTCCCATAATCCATCTCAACAACAAATTTTGACTCTAAAACTCAACAAAATCTATACCAAAAAAAATATATATCTACAAAATCTCTACTAATTAATTTTCCAGCACAAGATCACATAATCATATAAAAATTCACTAGATACTAATTAACATTATTGAACACACTCCAAAATCTAAACCTCAAAATCTCCAAATGTTTCCATAAATAAGAATCAAAGTAACCACAATAAGGCCACTAAAATCCAAACCAAATCCAATCATACTCTCACCAATAATGAACACCAAATAGCTCATCAAAGCAACTTCTTATTTCAATAGAGCTAACAATTCGAGTTTCGGGTTGAATAGATCTTACCAAAACCCGCAAGTGATGTCAGCCCATGTGTGTTTCGGGTAATGGGTTTTACATAGAAAATATAAGGTGAGTGCAAATTTGCCCGACCCGAAAATCATCTGGGTCTATTTTATGTAATCCAAACTCACAAAAATGTGGGCTGAATTACAGGTGCACGGGTTTGAATCCAAATTGACACCTCTAATTGATGATAACAAATTGTTAAATTTTCAAAAATTCCAACAAAACAACCCATTACTCATATTCTCTAATAAATCAATTTTTTCTCATCAAACCCAATTGATTAATGATAAAAAAAGGGGTCAAATTTTCAAAAATTCCAACAACAGAACAGCTCATGAAAGGAAATTTAAACAAATACCCATTACTAAAAAAAAAATCAAAATTTTTTCATCAAATTATAATTGATGATACAAAAAATGGTCAAATTTTCAAAAATTCCAACAACAACCCATGACTCTATAATCCATAAAATGGGATTCAAACAAATACCCATCACTCAGATTCTCCAGAAAATCAAACTTTTCTCATCAAACTCAATGCTCCAATCCAAAAAAAGCATTTGAAATTTACATAAACACACAAAACATATATGTGTATATATATATATATATATGTATATATGACATGAAATGGTGAAACCAAGTTGCAGAGAATCACAATACAACTAAAGAAAATAAATAAAATGCTAAGCAAATCACAGAAACACACCTTTTGATGAGCTGAGCTCACTGGGTAGCTTCAAATTTCTTGCTTTCTCTCTCTAGAAATTTCTTGCTTTCTCTCTCTAGAAACTGTGTGTTCTCAGTTTCTGTTTTTCTCAACGAACAAAAAAAAATGGTGCGGTTGGTTTGAAGAAGAAGAGGGTTCTTATTAGCATACGCTACGTACTATTTTATGGATGTGAATTACCGATTTTGCCCTTGATTGACCTTCGCGGTAAAATTGAGGTTTACGTGTGTTTCCATCTGTCCTATATTTACCACATTGCCATGGAGTTTCGGGTGGACGAAAATGCCCCTGGGTTTGTGACACTTTTCACTAAGACTTTTTGTTATTGCATGTGTGTCAACTAATAGCATTTTGTGTGTTTTTAAAAACAAAACTAATAGCATTACATATATATTTTTAGAATTTTAATAATATTTTTTTTACAATTTAATTATCCAAAAATATAACAATTTTAAATGTTAGTTCTATTATTTCAATCTAATTTTTGGTTTTTGTGTCTCAAATTATTTTATTAATGATTTGATGAATTCGCAATGTGTTAATTAAGTGTACAATATTTGTTATAAATCAAACACTTCATGTCATAAAATTAAAAAAAGGTGGTAGTATTATATATGTTGAGTTTTGGTTTTGTTTAAATTTAATTTTATATCACACAAACTAAAAATAAAAATTATCACATCATTTCATATAAAATTTGCAACAAAAATTTTCCATCAATGTTTCTAGTAGCAAAGAATCATATCACTAATTGATTTATTTAATGAAATTCTTGGTTTTTTGGTTGTTCATCTTAAACTTGTGGTATTGGAGACACTTAAACTACAATAGCAAATAATTATCGTTTTTTGTTATATACAATTCTCTAGAATCTCACGTAACAAAGATTCGAACTTACGATTTCGATTGAAAACATTTGATCGCTCAATCATAGAGATGAGATATTTAATATTGAAGACATATTGCCCATAGAAATTGTGGTGAAAATGAAAGTTGTATATTAAATGCAGATTATTTCAATAATTCATCCCTTTCATTATCTTTTATCTTCATGAAGTGCTTTTGAAAATAATAAGAAAAAAACAAAAGGAGCAACCATTTTGAATTGAAAACCATAGATGGGCTCTTTGATTTTAGACAGATCATTTCAATTTCACTAAAAATATCTCAATGGTTTACTATTAAATATCTTCACATTTAATCAACACTACACCCATTTTTAAGAGAATTTCATGAAATATTCATTTCATTTATATATATTAAAAAAAACTAAGGTTTTTGCATCAAGTATATATGTTGAACAATTAACAAGCTATCCAACAATTCGATATCTCGATATGATTTTTAAGACATCAATTAATATCATCGTAACAACGGTCAAGACCGTGACATATCTTGTTCTTACACCAAAATATTTTATCCCTACCAAAACTATTACTTGCAAACAAAATATTTGAGGTGGTTTTACTATTAAAATTGTATTTTTGTTTTGTTTATAATTTCTCAAATTTGAAATTTTATATGTTATATAATGTATTTTGTTTTTATATATCAAACTTCATTTTCACTACAATTTCATTACGACCATCTGAATGTGATAGTTTTTAAACTATTTTCTTCTATGATAAAGATTGATAACGACGCTTCAGTAATCCATCGTTAACGATAAATATGAAATCATATGGTAAACTTCTATTCTTCCTGTATTACATCAAGAAAATGACCACTTCACAAATAAAAACTCAATGAAATATAAGTTTTGTCTTCACTTGTATATATATATATCATGCTCAAAATAAAATATTTATCATTGTATTTATAAATTAAGTAATCAAATCCAAATAATCACATCTTCAAATTCATTCACCATTATCACAGTAATCATGATATTTAAAACAAAATAAATTTGTTTTAATATATGCATATATATATATATATTACTGAATATTTTGCTAAAAAAACTATATTTGTGATATTCCAACTTTACCCTCTGAATATTGTTGAATAGTCAATATAAGGTGCATGATCAAACTAACAATTCTAGTTTTGATCATTGACTATTTGTTGGACTCAAACTAAAAATGTATAACTTGAACTAGCTTTGTAAAAAGTGTGAGTTCATGCGAGTTTTAAGTCGGTTATTACATATAAAATGCATGAATATGCCAATTCCAAAAAAAAGAAATATATATTATTAAAAACTCGGCTCGGTCCAAAAATTAGTCATGGAATTTTGTGTCACGCAGAAAAAATCGCCCTCCCTTTCACGCATTTCAGTTTTGCTGCTAAACCATCTCCCGTCACTAAAAGTCCCAAAGTAATTGTTGATGATTCTCTTGTTGCAAAAAGGTGAATATTTTTTCATAGCAAAAGGTGACATTTTTTTGTAGTATTATCAACAATAGAGATATATATTAATGACATCGTTTCTATTGTTGAGTTGCGACAAATTGGTGGTCGTCGTAGTTCAAGTATATTATTATAATAAAAATGTGTGTCAAATTTTAAGTGTACTAACATATGAATCCAAATTATTAGCTATTAAATAGCTCATCAACACTCTCTAGATTGATTTTTTTGTCCAAGTTCCAACACACACCACACTCTAGCTAGAAGACAACAATGGTGCAAGTGTTGGGAAATTTCCTAGGTTGTGAATTGAAGCTTGAATTTTGATTTTTATAATTTTTTTTTGCAATGGTTCCATCAAAACAAAAGTATCAATATCATATTTGCTCATACACCCAAAATTAGACAAAGAATCCACCATCTATATTCTCTATTGGGTATTTTTATTTTTTATTTGAAAATAAAATACAAACTACAATGGTCATATGATCTATTTCCTTTCTCCTTTTTCCTAACTAAACTATTGGTCTAAAAAGCATTAAAAAAAAAAAACTATTGGTCTAAAAATGTCCATGAACTAAAGATCCATTATTGGAGGTCCTTTACTTTTGGTTCAATCCACACTTTCTTCACTTTTATCATTCACATTTCATCAAAATCAACATAATTTTCTTTATGTAGGCATGTCTGTGGATAGATGTATTTGGTAATATTCTTTTTTATCAAGAAAAAGAAATTAATTATGTGAAAGTGTTTGACGTTAACATTCGTTTATTCCATCAAAACTCATCATTGATCTTATCGATAGCTCTCATTTGATTTAATTGTCGCATTTTGCTTTATTTTATGTCACATTTCACTTCTCTTATTGGTATTTTATCAACTCAACGACGATTTTGTTGTATTTGATTATAGTTCTCGCCACAAGAATTTGTACCAAGAATGGGAAAAAAAATGTCAACTACTTTCATTTTATTAAGCTACAAGATCACCAATGAATGTAACGGTTTTGTTTTACTACGTGTTACCTTTGCGTTTCTTATCATTATTTGCAAAAATAAACATCGCTTTCTCAAGGTTGGCATATGCATGTGCGGTAGATGTATTTGGTAAGATTAATCTTGGAGCATAATTTGCACCAACAATTGTGTGGAAAGCGTTTGATGTTAACAATCTTCTATTCCATCGTCGATGATTTCATTTTGTTTAACATTTACATTATCTTTATTTAGTGTTATAGTACATTTTTACTGTTTGTATTTATGAAACTCAACATTAGTTTCATTGCATAATCATATAATTTTTCAAATAGGTTATTTGTTTAGTTAGCTAGCTAAGTGTGTTTGTAAATAGTTTTTTTTTTTTTTGTCTACAAAAATTTGTAACAATAATAAAAAGAAACGTCCAACAAATAACATTGATATCTATATAGTTCCGTTTAATGTAACTTTTTACTATTGTATTTTGCTAAAATAAAACACTCTCTCTCCATGTAGGTATAGTGTGGATATATGTATTTAGTAAGAATTGGAGCATAATTTTTGTATGCAATAAGAACATTTATGCGAAAGCGTATGATGTAAATGACCTTCCGTACCATAGATCATAAACGAGTAAGACTTCTATTTTGTTTAATTTGCACATTTCGCTTTACTTTGTGTCACAATCCACTTTAATTTTTTGTATTTTATCAATCCCAACATGATTTCCTTGTATAGACATCATAATATTTGTGTTTGTAACTAAGTGTGTGTTTGGTTAGTGTTTTTCTACAACAATATGTACCTATAATTATAAAAATGTTAATTGGGTTACGTGGAATCTTTTAAGCTATCCATCCAATAACGGGTATTTCTACTTTTGTTTAACGTGTCATTGTCACTTAATTTTGAGCTATCTTCACGTTTCTCATTTGTATTGGCTAAAAAATAAACATCATTTTCTCTAAATAGGCATGTGTGTGGTTGGATCTTTATTTGGTAAGATTCATGGAGCATAAATAATAAAGACAACAAAAACATTGGCGTGAAAAGTGTTTGTTGCTAACAATCTTTTGTTCCATCGAGACCCACAGACTATCGATGACTTATATTTTGTTTTTACGTTTACGTTTTGTTGTTTATCTCTACTTTTCTTAGTTGTATAAATATCATTTTTATGCTAAAATATGTGTGGATAGATGTATTTGGAGCATAACTTGTATATAAAAATATATATATATATATATTAATGTGAAAATCACTAAAAAAAAAACACTAAAAATATTCAGAGCCATCACTGCTTGAGGGCAATTTCGTAATTCCACTTAACGATTCACCACTGGCAAGTACGCATCAGTTTTGCGCCTACTAAAATAGACAGCTTGATGAGGGGTAATATGGTAAATTCACATTGCAGGCCCAATTGGCAAATATAGAATTCGGAAAAAATGGAGCGAAAAAGAATATTCGGATACATAAAAGCATAATCCCTGACGTGAAGCATATATACTCCTCGGAATGGGGCCCACTATGCCTACGTGGCATTTGTAGGACCCGGTGACGTGGCACATTTCATGCTCCCATGCCCATGCTTCATACGTACACACATTCATATAAATGGACCTGATTTTACCAAAGATGATGAAAACGTGAACTCCCAACCTTTTATGCGTTGGAGAGACCGTTTCGTATTTTGTGCCGAAG